>VTPC01002094.1:0-33564 GCA_011009095.1 Ignelater luminosus
TAGTTCAATGCTTAGATAATTTCAAAATTCTTATTAGAATAGATCTTAGTGAAAGATTCGAAACAGTTTTAGTCAACCAAAAACTGGTTAACCTGTGACAATCTCACTTCTTTTCTTCTTTTTTAAAGTTTTGACTAAAATCGATTTTGCTTACCAAATAAAGCGGATTGTAATGTACTTTCATCAAAAGCGTCTCAAGCTTTCAGAGATTTAAATTTTTGAAAGTTCTGATAATTAGTTTGGTGATTATTTATTTGTGGTATTTAGAGCTTTCTAATTAATGATTTGGTTTTAGGAGTAAACTCTTTCTCAATCACAGAATTTTAAAATTCTTCTTGGACATCTATTATTAGGGTCATATAGTTCCAAAACCGTTTTATGTAAGTCTAAATCACTATTTAAACTTTGCATAATTTTTAAGATTCTTTTGAATTTTGGCTTCATCTTAAAAGCAAGTTTCATTTTTAATGGGAAATCTTAAACATGCTTTTGTTGTCATCTTATTTTCAAAATTTTTTGAGGTAGTATAATATTCTACCTAGGATTATGTAACACATAAAGCTTATTTCAAAATCAAAAACAAAGAATAATTGTAGATCAGGTGTACGCTTCTTGTAAAGGTACGATTTTTCTAAATTGGGCTAAGGATTTCAATGTTTTCTACCTAGCTAGCCTTCTCTTGGTACAATTGATTTAATAAATATGAATATGTTCTGGTTTTACATTATGAACAGGGAACAGTCATACGTGCTACAGTATTGATTTTGCTGAATCAGCATGCAGTTGTGACACACAAGTGTTTATTTTGCTGACTTAAAATGCAGCTCTTCATTTTATTGTGATGTCTCACACCTGTGGCTAGAATAATAATATAAATAGGATTGCTATACTCGTAACATCTAATAGTGCCTAAAGGTTTCTTTATGCTGGTCTTTACAAGATGAGATGTTTAAACTTTTGTTATCATCATTTTCTTATTTTACTTTGTTTATTTGTTTTTGCATCTTAATAAACGCATTGAAGTGTGTACTTTGCTTGTTACGAACAATTCAAATTCCTTCATCTGGAAAATGGTAGGGAAATCTTCAACCGCTACTAAATCAGAATGGTCTAGCATTTGCTTAATATTAAACTCACTGCACTGTTGTTACTTTATTAGCAACGGACGCAATGAATAATTAAATAACAAAGAAATCGTAAGGTTCTGTCTGACTTGCTCATTCGCTCTGTCAGTTGAACAAATATTTAACCAACAAAAGTATTCATAACAGTTTTATTAGCAGAAAATACTATTTTCTGTTCTAAACTAGTCACCTAATCAGTTTCGGAACCAAGACAGTTGAATATATTTCATCTTGTAAATGATAAAATTAAGATTGGTTATAAACAATCTATGCAAGTGTGGAAGGCTTCTACTTCCCCTCGAAGAAACGGTAACCAGAATTCCTATAATAGAATCAACATGGACAATGATTACGATCAGACTGTAAACATTGCTAGTTTATAAAAGGGAGAAATCAAACTATTCTTCTAAGAAACAAATAGTTAAGCACAATTGTATATCAGATATTATCGCATAGACCTATAAGCTAACAAACCTAAAAAAAGACGTGGAGTGCAACACAGGTCTCCATTCATGAGATACCTTAGAATGACTTCAGAAAACAAACGTGTTTCATTGGAAACATGAAAATGAATAAATATTCAGCTTAAAACGCGAAATGAAATAAATTTATGGAAATTACATTTCGGTATTTAACCTCTACCATTAAAGAAGGCCGCCTTATGACCTTAGTGAGGGAATTGAAACCGAACCTTCCGTAAATGTTAAGCTACTCTACTTATTGTCAGTAAGTTACCACCATCTCAATACTGCTTTTAATTAAGTTGGCCGTCGAGAAGCCATCTGACCGCATAGTCGACTAACCACGAAAATTAAATTGCTATCGAGTAAATCTCCATGTATTATGATGTATATTATAAACATTTAATACAAAAATATAAATAGCAAGTTTGAATTTACATCCTAAATTGTAGGTTTAGGTAATCAGGTGTAACTACTGGACGGAAACAGAGTACGTCACTAGAATGTGACTAATTATACGTAATATATTTTGGAGTAGAGAGAGACAAGATGACTACCCATTTCAGTTAAAATATTTTCTAACGTGCGTCACCCGGTGCTGGCTTTAGATGATGAAGTGGAACAATTATTAATGTAGAATGCTGGACCTATGTATACAAGACACTGCAGTAAGTTGATTGGTCCATAGGTGCTGTTCTGCAAGCAACAACAATGATATAAAAAAGAGAGGCAAAGTGTAATAATGCACCTATCTGAATAATAATCATAATCAATAATAATCAGCGAATTCAATGAATTTTAAAGGAGAGGAGACTTTAAGATGAAATGAGAGTTTGACATTGATGGATGTGGAGATTCCGGAAACTGATAAAAATTAGAAGCACATGTGAAGACTGTACACTTGAATAACTGACATGAGAACAAGAAATTTGAGTTATTATTACTTCCAATTATTAAAGTATTCGAAACTGCCTCACTCTTAAATGATTCTTTTCGGGGAGAATGAAGATAATTCAAAAACGACATTTTAAGATTTTAAATAAATAGAATGCGCAAAGTTAACTTGAATTTAAGAAATTCATCAGAGGTAAATATAAATCAGAAAACGAGTAATATCGCTCTGGGAACTAGAATTCCATCGTAAATTCTCTTGCAGAGAAAATGCTTAAAATAAAAAGCTCTAAAAATGTGAGTTAAAACAAGTGTTACAGAGCCAGTGTTTATCTAACACATTGGCTTGTCCCCGAATCGTGCATTAGGCAGATTGGCCTTTATTTTCCTCTGCTGAAGCTTACCAAATAAATCCCACGTGCCGTGTGAATTTTTTATCATCCCTTATTCACCAGCCGTATAATTCGGCTATTTTTCTGACCGCTAACAATTTTAAAGCGGTTTTTATTTTGTCCGTGTTACTCTTTTCAAATCTTTTACAGTCACTACGTTAACCATTTGTTATGATGTTGCTGTAAAACAAGCTTCCTTTGAAGTGCTGTATATCCGTTATTTTTTACATTTTAATTTCGTAAATTAGTTTGGCGAGAGAATAATAATAAGTTCTGTGATATGTAACATTTATATTTAAATTTTTTTTCAGTTGCTCCTGTCGTAAAGGTACCTAATCAACTCGTTGGGACCCCGTTAAATACAGACGTTCAGTTAGAATGTTATGTAGAAGCATTCCCTAACACAATAAATTACTGGATGAAAAATAGAGAAATGTTGATGAATGGGTAAGTTTTCAATTTAAAGACAAAACTGTCACATAAATGATTAGCAATAAGAACAACATGACATGACTTCCTCCCCCATTCTGTCTAGACACTTTTATAGCTTTTGCAATATTTATGGTCTTATAGTGATATTGGTACTGCTATTGATACTTGAATAAAACATGTAGGGATTAAGGGGAAGGAAAAGAAAAACAACATTAGTAGAAACTTCTATTTTAAAAATGACGTTCTGTTTCTTTTTAGCAAGAAACATTCCATTACAGAAGAACGACAGGGATATAAAGTTTTTATGACTTTAATCATTCACAACATTTTAAGGAGAGATATTGGGACTTACACTTGTGTGGCTACAAATTCCTTAGGAAAAGTCAATGGAACCATTCGTTTATACGGTAAGCAATACTGGATTTTATTAAAAATTTCTTTGTAGGTCAAGAAATAACTAACTTACTTATAAAGTAACGAGTAAAGAACAATTTTCTAAAAATTTGACATGTTTGCTCAAATGTTTTGCGTGTTGAATTTTTGTTTTTCATTTTAATCGGTCGTTGACTTTTTCTCTTTGTTGCTTCTACTGTGATTGTATGTCGTAGATATGTATCTTTGTTCCCACTTTTTGCAGTTAGTGTTTTCTTCAGCATAATAAAATTGTGATTGCTGAGTTTGCACTTTAGCTTGATTAGATGGTTTTTTATATTTTTATTTCTTACATTTCACCTTGTCCTGCTCTTTGTCTTTCTTTACTTATTATACATTTGATCTTTTGATATTTTCTTAGAAGTTACTCAAGCCCAGCGTTATTAGAACTGCAATCAATAAATTACAAGTTATTGTACATTCTTCAATAGAACAAAATGTTTTTATATGTAAAACAAAATTTAAAGTTAATTTATTTAATTAAAAGCAAAAGAAAAACTATTTTATGATCTTTAGCCTTTAACAGAATTCTTGAGTGATAAAAACCTATCTTGTCTACATCCTCACTGTAAGTAAAATTAACTTCACAAATTTCGCATTCATTTAACATATTTTTTGACTTTACTTAGAAAAAACGACCGCTAAGAATCTAAATATATTGCCAACTCGAGTAAATCTGAAAAGGCCCAAAATCATCATAGCGGTATTTTGATACTAGTGCTCAAACAAGTTTCCTTGTACTTTCAATTTCGTTTTTTTTTCTTCATTTTGCTTTCCCAATAGCTGTAACGGTAAAAACCTGATTTAGGGGTTGGTAAATACCGTTCAACAATTAAAAAATTGTTCGCGGCAGCTCGAAGGAGCTTGAACAATAGTTTTGCCAATCTTATTAGAACCAGGATTAGAATTTTCCCAAATCCCAGATTCAACGAAACTTAGACAATACCAAGGACACCAATCACGGTGTCACGCTATGGCTCAAGAATGCTATGATTAGATCTATAATAGTAACTAAAATATAGTTGTAAAATATTCATACATTCGGGTATCATTCTCAAAACTTCGAAAAATTCTGTCTGCCGAGATTAAAATCTTGTTTCTCTTCTTATTACGCGTAATTTCAAAATATTTTGCTTTACAAATTTTAACAGCTCATCTCTCGTCGATTAGACAGGTGAAGAGAAATAAGGGTCCTACCTGAAATACTCTTGTATTGCCTTATTGTATATTTCTTACAGTTAAAAGTAATTGGTACATGCAGTTACTATTTTTAGTTCTCACCTCAAATTACGGACGTCGGTGGAATGTGTTTACTATTCTCTAGAATACCACTGAAGGATATTACTGCTTCTATTTTTAATTCTAAGTGGAAGAACGTATATTGTAAAATTATTCATTACATAACAGCTCTTTATGCGCTGTCCGCCTTCAGTTAACACAGATTACTTTCAGTCTTATTACTTGTACCACACAGTGAGTCCCTAGTCACAAACACTAAGGTTAAAAAACATTAACATATTTATTGAACTAACAAGAAATGAATTTGATTGCGATGGAATATTGAATCAATCAAAAATTAGCGTTTCGTACGCAATCTACTAAAGTTCATTATTTAAACAAATTGTTAGAAGATTTAATTGTCTGGCAACGTGTCCCAAGATATGTCTACCATATAAAAGAAATTCAAATTCTCAAAGTGGCTTTGGCAACAAAAGATCCACTATACCTTTATGTTTCCATTAAACATTAAAATTTAAAGACGCAACATAACTTCTCTAACATTGAAACAATAAATAGGAATAATTACTTATGCCAAAACAGATAACGCGCTTTGCTGACGACACACTAGTATTCTATTGGGGGAAAAGTCAAGGTATACTACATAAAACAACTGATTCTCACTCTGGGAATTAACACAGGTGCTGTCTCTTCAATTCAGATAGTTCAACGAATAATTCTATTTCCACACACATTAGTTCCTAAAACATGGACAAGAGTCGAGCAAAGTCAGAATTATTTTAATTGGTACTCACTTTTGAGATTTAGAATTTTTTAATTGGTGGACTAATCTCTTGATCTGCCAGTTACCATTATTCTAAATATTTGAAATTGTTTATGTGTTGCTATGGAGATGGATCATGATACTGCGACTTTGCTCAACTCTTATCTTTATATCTATTTATTGTAGTGGTATGTGGTTAAAAGCAGCAAAATCAAAAATAAAATTAAAAACTTCCGAAGTTATCACACCACTCACCTAGAACATCAAAGAATAAAATTTAAGATTTTCCCGTTATAATTTTGACTCATTTATCTCAGATGTGTTAATGGTTTACTTGTTGATTTGTTAATTAAATGATTTATTTTCACAAACAAAATATAAAAATAATGAAAAATAAAATAGAAATTTTAAGTTTAAATTAAAATAAAATCAGTCCCTGCTCTGGTTACTGAAGTTACTAAAGAATTTCTCGTTCCATTTGAAATTAAAGTTGGCTCTTTAAAAGGCCCTTTTTGACTTTCTCTTTTTTAAAGGAAAATAATTGTTGGGTACGTTAAAAGCTTTATTTTAAAATACAAAACGTATTATTACTATTGCACAAGTAGAGGATTATAGACACCAATATCAACTTGGACGTGATTTTAAATATTAAGAGACTTCTAAATCAGACTTACTAAGACTGGGACTAACTAATTCAATTATAAGATAAAACTCCAAATAACTTAAAAAGTAACTAACTTGAATGTGGTCGTTTTCTTATTTATTTATTATTAAATAGAAAATTTTGATAACGTTTACACAATTAATAAGACACGTAAAAACTTATTGTTCAAATAAATAAGGGAGATTCTATTTATAAAAAAGTGGAAACTATTTTTATCGCAGTGTGCCATGATATCAAATACATGAAAACCGTGAATTGTCTGTTATGCAACAATTGCTAGAGCAGAAGAAAAGAGCTTTAAGATATTCTACCGGGGCATTAACAAATAACATCAAATACATCAATAAGCAGCTAGCCAGTAGTTGTTGATCCCCGATAAAACACTAAAATGCTTATTTCTTTTGTTAAGTCATTGTTACGTAAAAAATACAATTTATTTTATAAGAATCCAGGATTTTCATGGGTGAACTTGCATTTACGTTCCACCGCCTAAACGAAACCAAAAACGGGCACAAAAATAACTTTTTTTGTGTTCTAGAGTCAATTCTCTAAAGCTCCCGCTCTTTTCTATCTTTGCTCGTTCCACTTTTAAGAAAATCAGATAATTTCGTTTTTAGCTAATATTTAATAATCGCGGACTTTTTTGAAAAAACAAAAACATCAGTAAACTGAGCTCTAAAATAGGTAACTTTTATTCTAATTTAACCAGTTTTGTATCTCTTATGGTTTCCGAGATATTAATGCTGAGCCACAAATTTGGGATACCATTAAGATTATTTTATTATTTTTAACGCAGCTCAGTCATTCCAATAAGTCATAGCACACAAAAAATTCCCCATATTAAAAGTATGTTTGCATTATAATAACTTCGATTAATTCTTTTAGACAGCATACACCGCTGTCTGGTAAGCCATTGAACAAAGTCAGTAGATTACCGCATAAGCGAGCCTTGACTACAAGTACCACCCGCAAGATGCAATCAGTGTCATGTTCCAAACCAATGATCTCAAGAGAAAGCATGCTAGTAATAAGGGACTTTAACCAACGGCTCATAATATTAAGGAAATATGGTTTTTAAATACAAATCATTAATTTGAGAAAACAGCTGTCGTGATCTAATAAGTTTAATCGCAAATAATATCATTTTTTTATTAGTCTGATATTAGTCAAGGTGATACTAAAGTAACATAAACAGAATTTATACATTAAATTGCTGCTCCAAAGAATGATTTTTTAGTATTGAAAAGCCTACATGACGTATTATTGCTTCCTCGCAATTTTTAATAATTTGTATTTTTTATTATTTCAGAAATAAAACTTCAAACACGGCCACCTACAACAACTGTAGAAGCAAAAACTACAGGTACGTTTATTGTTTTTAAATAACAGTACGTATAACAATAATAATTTGTACTTATGCACAATTTACACTTAAGTGACGGTTTGCTGGTTAAATTATGATAATATCGGGAATTATTTTTTGTCAAGTATACAATGATGCGTAGATAAAAAAGTTATTTAAGAAGAACTTTGCTACTTTAATATTTTTATTTGTTTGTGGTAGTTTTGTGTGCTTTCCCGTAAGCAGCTCAAATATCCGACACAACATGTACAATGTAATAACGAGTCTTTTGTCGAAAAAGCTAGCATCATAGCTTTAAAATTTTGCTTTGGATTTTTAGTATTCTTTTTTCTTAGAGAAAATGTGAAGTTTGAAAACAAAAGCCGACTAGAAAAGCTTTAAGTATTATTATAAAATCTAAGGAAGTAGTTGAAAGACATTAACCTTATCCATAAATATTTCACTAGTTGTAAATACGATTTCATATTCGAGTAACATACTGCGTTTTTTGATAATGCTACCTAATTGAAAAAACAAATTGTAGCTCGAAATAGAACCAAACAGCCCGCTAAAAATATTTTCAAACGCATGGTGTAGGTTAGCTCGGAAATAACAAAGAATAGGCACAAGAAAAAACCAAGAACAAGTCTGTACAAAATAAGTACCTACATGAAAAACTTTATCTTTCTGAGGCCTTTCATAATAAGATCAGCATTGATCTAACCTCAAGATGACCAATATAGGACAAAATTTATTGTTATGCAGCAAGCTTTTATGTAATATATTGATCATTTAAGAAGATTACATTAATATGC
Source organism: Ignelater luminosus (assembly GCA_011009095.1). Taxonomy (NCBI): domain Eukaryota; kingdom Metazoa; phylum Arthropoda; class Insecta; order Coleoptera; family Elateridae; genus Ignelater; species Ignelater luminosus. The sequence goes on from VTPC01002094.1 coordinate 8,556, forward strand.
AAACTGGAGCACCCGTGCAGCCTTGATGTAAATCCCGCAGGTTTTATGATAGAAATAAACTTCCATGGAGATGATAGCACACATGGGTATTTGGGTGTGTTGAAGAAAAGCTGCAAATGCGACTTTCACAATTTCTAAGTATGTCTTGTTCTTTATTTAAGATGGATGCAGTTCTTGAGTTCATTGAGCCACCTCCTGTGAAAAACTGTATCTCACGAACATGATACAATAAGGCATGGTATTATTTTATGTTTCTGAAGCTTGTTAATGCGTTATTGAACGCAATAATTTGGAAAGATGCATTTCAATAGTTCTGAATTTGATAGTAATAATTCTGAACTATGATAGAGTTAAGTAAGAACTCTGATGTACTAGTCTCTGATAAATGAAATTGGATTCCGCATTCGATCTGTATCATCTACGCAACTACTCACCTTTAAGCCACCAATAATTTAATTTATTATTCAATTATTAACATTATTTTTGATTTTAGAGAAAGAGACCACAACTATTACATATCCAACAACAACGACGACAACCTCAATAATGGAAGGTAAGACAATTCTTCATAAAATATCAAAAATCTATTTACAATAATTTTTAGTTACAGCTCCAATGATGGAAATTCCACTAAATAACTATTTGCCCAGCGTAGAACCTGCTCCATTAGAAACTATTATGTCAGGAAGATCGTCCTCACTGTTTCCATTCTCGTGGAGTTACTGTATTATATTGTCATTACTGATAACTAATAGGTGACAAGGAATTGTTTTTGATAATTTGCACATTATGTAAAAAGAATTTACACTTTTAGTAGAATAAACATTGTAAATAATAATTTTTGTTGATCGTTAATTTACTTGCACGTAGCAATTCGGTAAGAATTAAGGATTCAGAATCACCTGTAATCCTATTGTCGTCAAGCAAACAGAACCAACTCCTTACACATTAGGCCTAATCTTGTAATCTGCTAATCCATGCTGATTCAACTGATGTCATTTCACTAAAAGAGAATGATATCGCCGTAATCAAATATTCACAAAGCATTTCTACAAAATAATCTAAGTCCTTTTGTATACAAAACAACGAAAATCAAGAGAGGATAACTACCCAAAAGCCGTAGTATATTTCAGGTAATCCCGCATTATTTGCATTTAAAAGCGATGGGGTGTGTAATTCACATTGAAACAAACACATATGCAAGGATTTTCCTTTTAATGTCGTCAATTTCGACCCTTGTTTTCCAGTTTTCGATTGTTCCGCATTCAATTAAAGTTAAGCCGATTGTAAACCAAAAACCCAATCGACTTTAAAAACATAACTCTTTCAAGGTATTTTGCTGTAAAGAAGATTTAACTTTTTCTCTCGCACCTTTTCCTACATTTACTACGACTACAACATCTCGTCGGATAATAATATTAACTTTTAATGGTAGTAATAATTCAGTTTTATCGTCGTTAAAATGTGAAATGGATCCATATTTTACTTTACTTGCAGCAAACGTTGCGGTGAAATGCGCTTGAAACAGGTATTATGCGATACTGTGCCAAACGAGATTTACTGACGTAACGATTTTGTGTTTTTAATTCAAACTAGAAAAAAAGGCTTTAAGGTAAAAAACATAAAAATTCCATTATGACACTTTTATGGAGTTTCAGAACATCTAAAAGAATGCACAAACAATATCAGCATACGATCCGCAAAAAATATATATATTCAAGGAATCTTTTCCAATAACACTTGAAATGAAACAGTCCAGATGTGACACATTCTCGTAGTTTCAGTAATTTATTCTGAAACTTTTTTGTATTATACCCGGTGCGAATTCGAAATAGAGGGTCATTGAAATGCAGCTATATTGTACGTATGTACTTACATACATAATCGTTTGTTTGAACAGTCAAAACTTTAACGTTTCATATTTTTTTAATTTTACATTTAGTTATGAATTATCACGTACTGTATGTAAAATAGCTTGCTCAACACAAGTATATCAACGAAAATATAACCATAATAAAAGGATGGAAAATACTATAACAACATAAAGTAAAATTAATGACTTTTAAAAACTTTTTATGACATGAATATAATATACAAACAAGAAAAAACCGCACTTGGATGGGGTACTATCTTATTCTCTTGGCGAGTTTAATTATTTTTAAAAACCATTTTAACAATGTACTTTTTGTGGTTTTATCAACCATAACTTTAAGTTAATTAATAGCGTTTTACTACTTTTTACTAACGTCAGAATTACAGTATGTGAAAAAACATGAACATGCTTGGTAAAATGTTTTTATAAACCTTGATTAAAACAATATTCTTAATTTATTATTGATAATGCACTTGTGTTTGCTTTTCATCATTATCGATTTCATAAAAGACGTCAAGACAAAAGCTTACCTTTTAGTATTTTCATAAAAACTCATGCGGAGATGACGTTGAAAGTGATGAACCAGCATAGTTAGTTTATTGCACTAAACTCTTACAATAGTAACTAGCGCTGCTTGTTTCGTAAATTAACTAGGCTATTAAGACGTAGATATTACCAATGTGCATAAACAAGTTTTTATCTTTTTTTTATTTGACGCAAATGTGATAACGGAGGTCTAATTGACTTATATAGAGTTACATTGTCTTACATTGTATTCATTCAAAGTATTCATATCTTAGACCGCACAAGAAGTGCACTACAGATAAAAAAACGATCAATCAACCATTCCTAATATACCCTATGTTAGTGTTCCCAACGAATTAACATCCATAGATAGCTGATTTTTGGTCGTGGAACGTCACCCTGTTGTGCATTTTGATCAGACAGCACGTTTTATAAACCGCAAACAAAACCTTTAAACATATCAATTTTACAAGACATCTGAGGCTCTATTCAGCTTGAGTAGACAGCACTATAAGAGAAGATAGATTCTATTTGAATCGCTGTCATTAGAAGATCCTACGTAAAAGAAAATCCTAAATATTCTATGTGTGTGTAACGGTGACTTGTCTTGCGTGAAGATTCCATTTGACAAGCACGCTATTGTTATCTTAACAATAACAACAATTTCTTACTATTTCTTATATTAATGCTCAAATTCTATGGTTTTCTATTTCCGTTTAAAAAAATAAGAAATATATTAAAAAATGTTCTGCATTTAATAAATACAATCCCATGGTCAGTAAAACTCGGGGACTGTTAAGAAGGGAAAAACATAAACCAGAAAAGTAAAAATATTTCTAAGAGATTACTTTCGTTAAAATAATCCATAATGATTTTGACTTCTGTAAAAATACTTTTGTTTATTTTCAAAACACTGTTTTCTGCGAATAATAACTACATGGGTGAATTAATACCTGCGATAGTCACAAAAATAATAAAAAGCAAATTGTCAAATGAACATTATACTCATCTTTGGATAAAGCAATAATAGAGATACAACACGTCCAAGCACTAACTGCACCTTTGGTAGGTATGGGATGCATAATTCTCTTAAACGCAACTACAGATTTTGAGCAGGAGGGAATTTAATTTACTTTCTTCTTATCAAACTCTTACTTCTTTTTGCTTGTTCAGTAAAGAGGTTTTTAGAACTATTCCTGTTAATTATACAATGTTCAGTAATGATTCCAAAACTAGGTACACAACAATTAATTATTTCCTGAATTTATAAAGAACTTTGGGACATTTAGAAATTTTTGTGAAAAGATTTGATGACGTCCATAGGAGCTTAGTATCTATAAGATTCTTTAGTGGTATTCGGATTTTAGATCTACTCTAGTGCAAAGAGTACTGACCGGATTTTTTATTAACCGCTTCTTCATTGAAAGGCAATGGCAGTTTACCAAGGTGTACGATACTATATAGTAAGTTACAGTTTTTCTTATTGATTAAGAGTTTCCCAAGCCACAAAGCTTGAAAATAGCTGGTTTCTCTGCTACACTCTTTTTTTGTTTTTTAGGCAGATACATCGTAGCTTCTGAACCAGTTGACAGTTTTCTGTTTTTTTTTGACGGAAGCAGAGCAAGACTGAATCCGTATACGAGTACAACTAATTCAACAAAGTTAATGCAGAGCAAAGCCAGACTCAAGGAAGGTTAAGCTCTACTGTAAGCCACCAAAAGAAGTGTTTGGGTATAGCTGACCCAAGAAAGTTAATAAAAGATACGACTCGACGTTTAAAGCTATGGGATGCTTCTCTCTACCACTACCAACAAACGAACTTCTATCTCGGCATTGCTATCCGTTTCCGATATATAAACAAAAAACAAAAAAGAACGAAAGACGCCGGATGGTTTGAAAGTCTTTTCTTTGCCACTATCATTACCAACAACCAAAGCCAATAAGTAACTAATTTTAATGCATGCTTTGAGCACCTACAAGTCACAAACACTATTTTTTCCAATTTTTAATTTTTTGTCAATCTTCCGGTGCTTTTCATCTTCAGCGACTATTTTCATCCCTTAGTGCAAACTGTGTAGTTTTGTTTTCCTTATTTTTTTTCAGTTACTTTTTTTTAATTCTTTGTTTTTTAGCTACTTCTTTTCTTCCAGAATGTAGTACTTACATATAACGAGGTGTGTGAGAAAAGTAATGAGACTGGCAACACTGCGGAAGATCTGGCAACGTTGTGTCTACCGGCCTGTGCTACCGGTTTGTTTATCGCTTCCACTTCCTCAGTCCGAGTTACAACTCCGTACAGCTAACACATTATTTTTGAAAGCGCCATCAATGAAGTTGTGTTTTTGTTGTGTGTTACAGAAATAGAGCATCGGAATTTAGAGCAACGTTGTGCAATAAAGTTTTGTGTTAAACTTGGTGAATTCGCGAGTGTGACTTTTGAAAAGTTGAAACAGGTCTATGGAGAACAGTGCTTATCAAGAGCACAAGTTTTCCGCTGGCACAAATCATTTTTCGACGACCGAGAACACGTTGAAGATGAACCTCGCTCAGGGAGACCTTCAACTTCAAAAACTGACGAAAACGTTGAACGTGTGAGGGCTCTTGTGAGATCAGACCGTCGTTTAACAAAAAGGATGATGAGTGAACAGTTAAATTTAAACACTTTCACCGTGCATGAAATTTAGACAGACATCATGACAATGCTCCGTGTCACACAGCAATTTCCATCAGTGGATTTTTGACCTCAAAACGCATTACTGTTGTTCCTCATCCCCCCTATTCACCTGATTTGAGTCCTTGTGACTTTTTCCTTTTTCCGAAATTGAAACATGTCCTAAAAGGACGTCATTTTGGAACTCTGGAGAACATTCAAAAGACTGTGACCGACCAGTTAAAAGCCATACCAGTTGAAGACTTCCAGCGCTGCTACCAAGAGTGGAAACAACGACTCCCCCGGTGTATAGCTGCCCAAGGGAACTACTTTGAAGGAGATAACATTGTTGTTTGAAAAAAATAAAAACTTTGGTTAGTATGAAATCAGTCTCATTACTTTTCTCACATACCTCGTATGTTAATGTGACGCTCTTGATGTACTGCTTCGTAGGTCTCCATTAATGATTTTTTCAGAAGTGACTACTCTACCGAAAGCCTTGTTAGGTAAAGTAGACTTCAAAAGAAAATGTTTTCTAGTAAGATAACTTTTAAGGTATCTATTACACCCCTTCTGTTTGACGCCTAATGACTGTAGATGATGTGATATCTATGACGAGATAATTACAAAAGCTGTAGCAATCCAACGTACGATGAAATTCATGATTATCCATAATTAAAAGGACAAAAAGATTTTTTTATTTGACTCTTCTCTGAAACAACGTATAAACCATCAGGTAACCTTCTATTCAAATTTAAGCATTCATCCTTTTTTAGGCATAAGTTAGTATACTGATAAAATTATACATCGAAACCGGATGTTTTAGTTATTGCACACCTATTGGATTATGGTTTTCGTTTTTCCCAGTTTGTTGAGAATCTGATTTGCTTTTGACCTTTCTCTGTCAGGATTTTATTTTTGACTTAAAATGTCGAGATTCTTGTTCCATCTACACTTAAAGTCCAAGCTGTCTAAAATTACATTTTATCTTTTTGTACCTTTCTCAAATTGTTAGAAACTAGACAGCTCTGTTGACCTGTGATTTTTGTAAAGAACTTATAAGATATTTTGGGCAGTTTAATAATACGGTGAGCTATTTTTTTTCTGCTTTCGCAATAGATGCCGTTGAAGTATGGGGTAATTTTTTAGCGTTAGAAAATATCATTTTAAATTTAAAAATTGACGTTTTAGGATTTTTCGTTTACACGCTTAATAACGTAGAAAATTAATTTATCCGTTACATTTGGACCTCTGTGTATATAGTTATGGAAATTTCAGTAGTGGACTATTTGATCAGATTTTTATGACAGCTACTGCCATTATTTGAATGAATGTTTTTAAAAATACCTTAAAATTCTTCTGTTCCTAAATGAAAACGTTTGCTATTTAAAACACCAAAACGTATTTCTTTAAAAAAGTTCCAAGCAACGACTCAAATAAACTTTAAAAAGGATTTAAACTAATAAAAAATGTCAATTAATTTAGCTATATTTATGTGTCTTATACAAAAAGTAAAATTATAAATACCACTTTACTAATTATTAACCATCGTATCGTCAGCTATTTCAATGAATTACACATAACACGTGTTACAAGTACGCTACTGCAACTGTAATGTATAATTCAAACTACATCTTTGTCACTAAGTTTATTTACTTGTTGTCTGATCCATCGGATGTGCTCTGTCATCTTCACGCACCCTCCTACAGAATGAGGTGCACCACATTCATATTTATTTATTAATAATCCAACCAAAACCTCTCCATCGTATGATCCAACTGATAGCGCAGAGCCAATGTCGCTCTAAAAGACGTGAATCTTCATTATTATTTCAAAATTCTCCGTATAAACGAAATCAAGTGTAAAGTCTACCTTACAACCAAGAATTCCGTTGTGATGTTGGTAAGATATACATATATTCTTTACATTGAAACTTTTAGATCCCAAGATTTTAACACAGAAAGAGTTATTTAGTGATTGTGTGTAGATATTCCAGTTTGTCTTTGCAGGGTTGTTCTAAAAATATTTAACTTAATAATTCGAATTAAGTAGTCGCATTTGAACCTACCAGGTTTAGATTAGACAATTTCAAATTCACATAAGGATCCCATGTAAAGAGGTTAGTCACTGGTAAGCTTATACCAGTACGAAGCGGGAAATTGTTTCCAGATATCTGAAAACACACCTTTATGTTATGAAATGGTTGGAACCACAATGTTGATACAAAATCATACGTTAGATTAATACAAAAATAAAAGTTTGTAGACTGGGGGCAACACCAAACCAATTTTTTTAAATTGTTAGCCTCGGTAATACTTTTTGAACTGTTATATGGTGTTCGTCTTTAAAGTCTATTCAATAGTCCATATTGATTTTAACAATTTTCTGCGATTTTTTAAATCTTTAGATGACTACTTTTCCAAAAGAATTTCTTTCTGTTAATTTTTAGAAATTGTTAGAATTATCAGTTGACTAACGAAGTTATCATCTTTCCAGTTTGCATTTACAAGAATTATAAAATCGTACTTTTGCTTTTAGATCATTGCAATCCTCTGTTTGGCTTCTTGCATTGCTTCCAAACACAATTCGTGCTAGTGTAGAGATTAATAAACGATTAAGGACAGAATATTTTTGATCTTTGAGCATTACTTAAACAACTTCTTCTGGAGAGTTCTGTTGATTGTTTCAATCAATCTTAGTTTTTTAAGGTTGTTCTTTGCTTGAAATGTTTTTTATTCTGACTTCAATAAATTTTCAGCTATATTTTAGGTCGGAACTAAGCTCTTCAGCAGATAGTAATCTATGCTAATAAAACAGTCCATCACTAAGATTAATGTACATGCAAGATACCGCAAAGCAATCTTTCTCCATGACATATTTTAGCTACCGGAAATCAACAGAAAATCTGTTATTTTCTCTTTCTTCTTCTTTACTAAGAATACTGAGAAAACTGCTTGTCTCTGTAAGGGTAAATATCTTAAATACTAAGATGTTTCCGCATTCGGTTAGATTGATTTTTCCACAGTCTACGACTGAAGTGTCGAAAACAACTAGGGTTCTATTTTTTGTTTTGTTTTCCTTTTAAACAGTTAGCTTGTTGGGAGCTTCATCTAACAACTTGTTTTGTTTACTTCTTGTGGTAAGAATTTCTTCACATCCAACATGGCGAAAACCTTTGCTTTTCAAAGCATCACAAGATAGCCATTTAGAATCATAATACGAGAGATATCACATCTCTTAATCTAATTACTAACAATATTCCTATAGCTTGTCCGAGATAACGTCGTCTTTTCCTAGATCACGTTTAATAGTTTTGATATCAATGATAAACTGAGGTACACTTATTCTTTCTTGGATGAAATCTAAAATAAGTTTAAATTTTCGTTGTTCAACTTAATGACTAGATTGTAATTTTTCTACATAGCCAAACTGAAACTAGCAAAAAGTCTGAGTAACTAATTTACTATGATTGCTTAAGAGTAAGTTTGCTGCATCTAATCCAAATAAAAAATTAAAAAGAAGTAAACAAAAGAAAATAAACTGAAATTACCTGAATTATTCCTACATCATTTTTTGGATTATAAAGACCGTTTGCGTTGTAACAATCTGGATGACTAATCGCTTTTTTGATTTTACGAGTTTGTAAAACAGGAGGGTTTCTGCCATCAATATGGCGCAAAAACGACAGTTGAAGTTCTTGAGAAGAATAGATCACCTCTCCACTAAAAGTATAATTTAATATCTACCATCCTTAAGTCATTAAATTATTGGTAACTTACTCCCTCAGACACTTATTGCACGGAGAAACTGCAAAAGTCCTTGATAAAATAACACAAGAACATATCACTTGGTTTGAACGTTGTAACATGCACTAAAAGTATTAGATTCTCAAAGAAGTGCACTTTTAAAATAACCTTGAGTAATTACAGAATATGGGCTGATTGATGTGTTGTGAGATAATCTTACGATAAATGGAACTCCAGGATCAGAAATATTACCTGTAGATCACAGTCCAGGTTATTAATAAGATTATACAGCGAATGTTAGTTGTTAACTTACTTGGAATAGGTGCGGTAGTTGTACGCAAAGTTGGAGTAGTTGGTGATGTAGAAGGTGTTGTTGAAAAGTCAGTTACAAGTGTAGAGGTTTCGGTAGATAGAACAGAAGATGGGGTTGTGCTTGAGAATGTGGATTCAGTAACTGTAGATGTATCAAACTGTGTTGTAGTCGGAGTTGTATTAAAAGGTGTAGTTTCAATTGTAACTGTAGGAGGATTACTAGATGAAGTCATAATAGTAGTAGAAACCGGTGCAGACTTAGAAATTGATCTTAACGATACTAGAGAACCACACAGTACTTTAGATGAAGGTGAAGAAGTAGAGACAGAACTAGTAACAGTTGATGAAATAGGTGAAGTGAAGATTATTGGATTAGGAGAATTTGACTCAGTTGCTGGGGATAAGGAGGTAGAAGAAAACGTTGTAGGTAAGGATGTAGTTTTTGTAGGTAAATTAGTTAAGTCAGTTGATGAAAGTGAAGTGAATATAGTTTCAGATGATGGAAATGAAGACGGTGCAGTTTCTGGCGAGAAGGTAGGAGTAAGAGTTGTAGGTGGCAATGCGGTTTCAGTAGATAAGTTAGTTAAGTCGGTTGATGAAAGTGAAGTAGGTATAATTTCAGTTGGTGGAAAAGAAGGCAGTGTGGTTTCTGACAAAGAAGTAGGAGTAAGAGTTGTAGGTGGAGATGCGGTTTCACTAGATAAGTTGGTTGAGTCAGATGATGGAAGTAAAGTAGGTATAGTTTCAGATGATGGAGAAGAAGGCAGTGTAGTTTCTGAAGTTTCTAAACTAGATGAAAAAGTTGAATGTAAGGATGTAGTTTCGGTATATATGTTAGTTAAATTGGTTGATAAACGTGAAGCAGATGTAGTTTTAGTTGATTGAAATGAAGATAATACGAGTTCTGAAGACAACCGTGTAGAAGAGGAAGTTGTATGTAAAGATTCCGTTTTGTTAGGCAGGAGAATTAAGCCATTCGGTGTAGGTGGAAGCAATGTAGTATCAGTTGATGAAAATGAAGACGTTGTAGCTTCTGAAGATGATGATGAGTTAGTAACAGCCATAGAAGTAGCAGAAGACGAAGTAGTTTCGGTAGTTATGTAAGTAGAATGTGTTGAAGAAATCGATGTTGTCGTAGAAGTAAATGATGAAATTGAAGCCAAAGATGATGATGAACACGATGAAGGAAAAGTATCAAGAATCGGCAGCGATCCGCAAATCAATTCTTCAGTAAACTGCTCATTGGCACATGGTATTGTTGGTGGAACTGGTGTAGGAAATGGGTTTTTTCTATTTCTTCTTGATGAAAGTGTGAAATCTAAAGAAAATCGAGATATTCCATCATCACAAACTGAAGATTTACTTGTTTCTGCGTTTTTAACAAGTAGGACTATAAAAAATAAAATTTGTTAGAATATTTATTTGCATATTCAACGTACCTTTATCGTTTAAACTTGAACGTCAACTGCTATGATCATACGGTGCAGTGAAGCAATTTGTTTGTTATGTAAACTTACCATATACTGAAACGATTAGAAGAATTTTGTTCATTGTACTTTTTATAACACAGCTTTATTATTTTCAACGTCTGTTATTGCTGTATAATGCTCGGATTACGTGCTTACTAAAATAATTATTTTTAAATAAAAATGACTGTAATATAAGTTTATTAAGCTTGTTTATTCCACAATATAATTTAATGAGTAACAAAAATGTATATTACACAAAACCTCGTTAAGATTAATTCAATACAAAAAGAAAGAAATATTTCTTCTAAACTAATTCACGTCCATTACTGTACCTTTGCACTAGTTGTCTAATCCATTTCACGTGTAGTCTTATATTAACAAAACCTGCCACGCTTCGAGCTCGACCACAAAGACGCTTATTGATCAATAAACCTATAAGTACTTCTTCGTTTATGTCTGGTTTAACAGAAAGGCTAGCTCCAATGTCAGTCTAAAAAGTATTGCTTTAATTATATTAAACAAGCGTTTTCCTCTTTTTCTACTTGACACTCTTTCGAAGCCGCTGCTACATGGTGATACGCCGCACAAATGTTTTTAATTTTATATAAACGCAACATTCTCAGACAAAATGTTCCATCGATCACCTTAGTTAATACCATCCAAACAGATTCGTGACGTTCGACAGCTAATAACTTTAATATAAAGATAAAAAGTTATTATTGACCAAAATAAATACAGCCAACTTACATTGAATATTCTGAAATTAGATAAATACGCATATTTCGTGGTATCAAAAGTAAATTTGTGATTTTTAGGTAGTTTCGCAAAATATGTTGGAGATAATTCCACGTTACCTTCGATCTAAAAAGCGAATGTTTTAAACAATAGAATACGTTAAACGTAGCAGGACTCTATGTTACAGTCAAAGATCAAAATTGGTCGAAGGTATGTTTTCTTAATTCAATAGTCAATGACAAAGTTTTTCCGGTCATAGACATTATTTTTCTTATTTCTTACTCAATCTGTGCAAGATCACAATAGTCCGTGTCAGTAATCATAAGAATTGGCCGATCGTCGGTTTAACTGGCAAACACGTCGTTGGCCAGACATTGTCAATATTGTCCAAATTTTAGTCTTTGACTATAACATTTACTTGTATAACAGCAATATCGTATTCAGCTGAATATTCATTATGCATATTATAACATTCGGGATGGCGAAGTAGTCTCTTAACGCTATGACTAACAATCTCCATTGTATTACCCACATAATTTCTGTCAAAGAAGCCATACTGAACTTCGAAATCTTCTGGTATATAGACTTTGTTTTTGCTGTAAATTACAACGTTTAGAGAAGTTATTAAAATCTTTTATAAATGATTAACCTCCTTAGACATTTATCACAAGGTGAAAGCACAAAAGTTCTTGATACAATTACACAAGAACACAAGGGTTTACTTAGTCTACATAAAGAACACTGAAAATACAATAACTAAAGCAGTTATGATGAAAGAATAAATTAACACACCGAAAATCTATTGATTTCTGACGGTTTAGACGGGTTCACCACTATAGGCACATTTTCATCCCAGGCTGGTCCTACATGTTCATAAGATTATTATTGCAATTCAACATTTTGCATTAAGAATATAATAATACCATCATCTGGATGTTCAGTAGTTGTCGGTGGTAGAGGTGGTGGATACGTCGGACGTGTCGGTGGATGTGTCGATGGATGTGGCGGTTGAGTTGGTGGAGGAAATGGTGGGGGACATGGAGGTGGTAGGGGACATGAAGGTGGATGTGGTGGTGGAAGCGGTGGGATGCATGGATGTAATGGGGGACATGGAGGAGGGCAAGGAGGTGGTATGGGACATGGGTAAGGAGTTGTAGTTGGTGGTGGTGGAGGCGGAGGTGGAGGTGGTGGAGGTGGTGGTGGTGGAGGAGGAGGCGGAGGAGGAGGAGGAGGAGGAGGAGGTGGTGGTGGTGGAGGTGGAGGAGGTGGTGGTGGTGGTGGTGGTGGTGGTGGCGGTGGAGGAGGAGGAGGAGGTGGAGGAGGCGGCGGTGGTGGTGGTGGTAGTGGTCTAGGTTCTAGGTCTGGCTTTAAGAGTGTGCCGCATATGATAGGTTTGTTTGGCTTTGGTACAACTGTAGCTGGTAGACCTGACAAAGAAAACCTCTAATGAATTTTTCATTTGTTGTACGTAGTTTATATATTGACATGTAAGTTCGATCGGCATTAGAAAACTAGTAAGCTACTAAAGAAATTCAGTATCTAATTTACTTATAAGATAGAATTCCGTTGCAGCGAATAAAAGTACTGTCTCATTATTATTAGTTGCATTCAACGGCAACGTTGAGTCACAACAACGAAATTACACCACTAGGTGTACTTACCACTACATTAACGCTAAGTTTTATAAACTTCAGTGCTTAAGTATCTATAATTGGTTATAAGTGGTTTATTGTTGAACTTATCTACAGATTGATTATTGAAGGAATTTCATATTACTTTAGTATTTGCTTTTGGTTCAAATATTAAAGGTTGTTTCTATTATTTAGATTTGGTAGATCAACAAATATTTTGAGTTTTTGTACATTTCTTCATGAGGTTAGAACTTTCTAATACCTTTATTGAAATGTAAGAAAACTACTTATTTAGCAACATAAATTCTCAAATATTCATCTTACTAGTGCACTGTGACTGTTTCTGTGTTTTTTGTTTTTTCTAATAATACAGAAAGTTGGTATCATTAATACTTATACAGGGTGTCCAGCAACATGCATTCGATACTTCACGGATGTATAGTTTAGGTCATTACAAGTCGAAAAGTAGTCATTTTTGCTAATCTCAATATTGAAGCAATTGTGAACATTTCTAGTTGTAAACTGAAAAGTACAAGACGTACAAATTTACTAATTAGATTCACAACAATAATATTGTTCAAAAAGTCTACGTCGACATGATAAATAGTTTAAATCGACGAAACCTTGTATAGTGCAAAACTAAAAATGTCCATAACTCTTTCAATATTGAAGAGCCAAAATAGCCACTGTTTATTTTTGACTTGTAACATCTAAACCAGTGATTCTCAACCTTTTCTTCGTCATGGTACACTTTTAATAATTTAAAAATTTGGCGGCACACTAACGATAAAATAGATTTAAAAGAATTTTACTAAACTAGTTTATAGCTTTGTTTGGGTTACATCTAGAACCAATCCAGAACTGCAATAGTCACGCGCATTGGTTCAGTCAGTCCCTGCTACGAAGGTAGAACCAATCGAACTACTTGTCTGACGTCGCTTATGTATGGGTACTCGTAGTGGCGGCACATTTCAAAAATCTCGCGGCACACTAAAGTGCCGCGGCACAGTTGTTGAGAATCACTGATCTAAACTATACATTGGTAAAATGTCGAATGTAGCGAGACAGCCTCGATATACGGTGATTCACAAGCACACCTACAACGCTTATCAGCTGATTTCCCTCATTTAGATAAACAAAAAAGTTCAAATGAATCATGATCCGATAATGCATGATTTCCTAGATATCGGTGAGGCGGTTAAAAAGGGGACAAAGAACCATTAACTTTATTTGTAAAATCTAAATCAATCAATATTTTCTTCTGGAGTTTGGATGATGTTTTTGTTCAATCAAGGGTCACACTTTGATGTAAATCTCGTGTTTCAAAAATGTCTGCAAATGGTTAAGAAGGCGCTACTCCCTTTTCTTGTTATAACTTTTTTGTTTGATCGATTTTAATGAATTTGATAGGAAATCTAAAATTCTTCATATCTTCGGTAAAAATAAGGTACTCTTGTTTTACATCGAGCATTGCACCATTTATGAGTTATGCTCAATTCTCTGCAGTCTTGTAATTTATATTCCACAAATTAATGTTATCAGCATCATGTCAGGCATCATAATGAAAGTGTAATTTTCATTTCTAAGTCATAGAAAAAGAAATGGTGTGTTTGAAAAACTAAATCAACTAAAAATCTACCAGTTTGACGACATCTACATGTTCATTAGAAGTACATTAATCTAACCGCGTATCTTAGAAACCATAGTACATATGAACTTTTTTCTTTATTTTAACAAAAGGAGTCATATCACGAGCGTTAATGATTTTTTGCCCACTCTTTAACCGCCGATATCTAGGAAATCACACATTATCGGACTTTTTGTTTATTTAAACGAGAGGAATCAAATAAAGAGCGCTGTCGGTGCATTCATTAATCACCCTGTATTTATTAATATTAGTTTAAAAAGAAACTAGCTTTATATTGTCACCCTAGTTAAGTAACTTACTAACATCTTAGGAAGTATTGGATTTTGGTCTTTTTCGATCTTCTGTAAGGTTGCAATCAATGTACTACATACTCAGAAAGTATTGTATTGAATTTTGTCTTTTATGCATACTGACAATTCTTAACTCCAAATGTTCCAGGGATGTGAGCTTCATTATTGAGTAATAGACAGTTTTTTACAAGAAAGATGTAACAAAAATCACTACCTATCCAATATACGATATCATTTTTTACAAATTCTAGCCAAGCTTCTAGTAGTAGAGGTAAGAAACTAAGAACTAGCTGAATAAGTTGCAGTCCTAGTAACACTAGCGAAATAATCATTTTTTACATAATGTATGTTGGTAAACTTAGAATGCAACTCACAGTATACATATATTTCGTGTATTTAGTGCAAGCCCAAGTCAATCTGGCTTAAATAAGGTTAAAAACTATATACTACATATCAAAATAAACATACGTACCAAACACAAAAAAAAATATTATTAAACTCGATTTCATTGATTATCACATGTACTTTTAAAATTAGTTAATAGCTGCTTGTAATTAAACACATTAAGAACCATTGCAAGTGGTTTACTTGTAATCACAGCCATAACGGAATTTTATTACCAATTATTGTTTATGCTTAACGTACATATTTTGATTACAATTTATAATTATTATAATTATTAATAAGCCCCCGTCTTCCCTCTTTTATCGACAAAGCGTTCTCTACCAAAAATAACCATATCCAGTTTTTGAGAAGAATATTTTTCCTTATACAGGGCATGTTGGGCATGTAAGGCATTGTTTTTATAGAAACAACAGTAATATTTCGACTTTTTGTGAGGTACATAAACGAAAAAGTAATAGGTATCTAAATATATACTTAAGTTGTTTTGTATATGTACCTAATTTGACATCGCATCGGCCAAAGTTAACTTTGATATGTACGGTAAACTAATATCTTTTTTTTGTGTGAACGATTACAAAAGATTTTGTTTGATGCACGTGCGCTATCACTTCTCAGGAGTTCGACCTTTTTGCAACACTCGGATTACTTGGAATGTGGCGGGACAGAGCATGTGTATCCAAAATAACTATTAGTTTTCAAAACTTGTTAGTGATCTGTTAAGTTTCAATAGTCACTATGGCAAGTAAACACATGACCTATTGAAAACGCTAAAGGTACAAATCACATAAGCATTGGATAGATTATGCGCGAACAGTAGCTTTATCTACTGCAAAGTTCAATCGATTCTGCTTCAAGAAAAACAGTTTTTAGCTGTAGAAACAATTATTTTTTCTTGTTGCGCTTTATAAAGAACCTTGTTTATGAAAGATGGGGAGAATTGGGAGCACAAATGTTGGATGAGGGACAGAACAGATTAGGAATTTCTGAAGGCACCTACCTTTGTCGCATTCGATACTTTAGAAGAAATATGATATAAGGCCCTGCACATGTACGACTCATTATCAAATGTAAGAAGATATTGATTGGGCATAATCCCTATTCGCGTTTAACAATGAGAATATCTTCTGAAGATGACATTAATCCAGTTTTTCTTCCTGCTAGACTCATCTTACGCGACCGATTTATCCAGATTTTTCCAACCATTGAAAATCAATCGGTGTACATTCTTGAGAAATAGAAGAATAAACCAGGCAGAAACAAACCAACGAACCAGGTGATGTCTAATCAAGCTTTAAAAAATGTCCTATTGTGTCCTCGTGGAGACAGCAATTGTTAGGAATATTTCTTTAGCTTCTTGATTATTACACAGAGCAGAATGACAGGTTGGAAATAATTATAAGTTTTATAGACCTTTCAGAAAGCATGAGCCATGAGTAGGAATATGCAAAATAACATTTTTACACTGTATGGCAGTGTTTCTAATATTTATCTCATTCTACGATATTAGTTTACATTACGATTTACAATATTATACAACAATGTTAAGGTTTCGTTTTTCTCAAGTAAGAATAGCAGAATCAATACTGGCACTTTCATAGGAATCCACTTTTCTAGTAAAAAACATCATTAAGTTTTCTCATCGTATTTTGGCTTAATAGTAACTCAGATACAAACTAGTTTTGTCAGGATACTCTTTCCAAATAAACAACTATTTGATCCTTATAGGTCACTAGAGGTCACGAAATCTAAGTATACAATGTGACGAAGAGAAGTTGTATAGATACTTTATTGAGTTGTTACGATGTTTTGTGTTTGTTCTTTTTATTTGTCAAAGCTATTTTTTATCTAAAATTAAGTAAGTAAATATCTACACGCTTGACTGAAGTTTACTAATCAGTAGGTTTATAGCATGTACATACGTACCTAGTAGATAGAAATTATTTCACGAAATCAATCAAACCGGAATCAAAACTGAATCCACGTCTTATTAATAAGCTTTTAATTCATTTAATTACAAATAAACAATTTAACAACTTTCTCTTTAGTAAAACTAATTACACTTGATATCAATACATAAAAATTCGCACTTTGAAAATAATTAGTCAAAAGCAAGAATAATATAATTCAATTAAGAGCAAAAGTGTAATTATAATTTATTGCTTACTTGTTTGAAACAATTTTTATTTTTTGAAAACGTGGCAGGTTATTGAAGGAATAATAATAACAATAATCAAACTCTCATTTCTGTTAATAATGCTGAGAATTTTAGTAATTCTGTGTCTATGTGGTGGTAAGAAATTATAATTGTTTAAGTTATATCTGAGTTTTAGATTCTTCTGCTTTTTACAGTTTTAAAAGTAATCGAAGCTGCTGACGACATTGGATATACTGTAAGTACTACTCATTTATGGAAACATAGAAAAGCCTCAACTCAAACCATTAGAAATTATAATTAGGGAAGCAATATCCAGCAACATAATTTGAAATTAAAATTTTAAACCCTATAGATTTTTTTATCTAATATTTAGGAATTTATTTCTGAATAGATGAAAGTTCGTGTGACACTAGCATTACCAACTGGCCAGGACTGACGGAGATTATCCCGAAATTGGACCTTTTGTCCCGCTCCAAGTCTTTTTTTACCGAGATTCGGGATAGTCCGGAATAAGATGTTTGCGGTTTTAAATTTTCTATAGTGAAATTCTCTGATAATAAATTAAAATTGCACAACACCTACCAAGCTCTTACGTAGTCACAATGCAGTGGGTAAAGTAAGGGATAAAATACAATAAGCACACTTCTTTGTGTAATTTTGCTACGCGACGTGACTTTTAATAAATTAGCTCAATCTACCCAATCATATCCCTAAACTATACAAAACAATAATTGGAAATTTAAAAATAGGCTTAGGTATATTCAAAAGGGGAATTACAACATTTTGTTTTTGTCCAAACGACTGCAATCTCGCACTCAAAAGACTCGCATCCCAAGTACTTCGCAGACAAACAATCTTATCCTTGGGCCCAAACAGTATAATCAAAGAATTTTTTTTGCTACTTGATTGCGTTAAAACGTTAGTTAAACATGACGCAGTATTACCACATTTTATTGATTTGTGTTTTTATCAGATTTTAAATTACGCTTTAAATTTCATTAAAAGTTTTATGAACTTTCATAACAGAAATATAATAAAACAGTTTTTACCTGATTAATAAAAAGTAATGTGCATTTATGAATATTTGATGCTGCAAATAAAAAAAATAGAACTAATATTCATCCATTTTATTTTATAATACTTGCCAACTTATTATTTGTTTATTTGAATAAATTTCTTGATGAGCTATTTCTAAAGTTAGTACTAGCAATTACTCTAAATCGCAAAAAAAATTTAATATAAAAAAATAGCTTTAATATTATTACGAAACAGTTAACGCAATAAACGAAACCAGACTAAGAATTAGTTGAGAAAAAATACAGACAAAAATTAATATCAAGAACAAAAGAGTGTCACATCAGATGCTCAAATTGATTTTCATTCACCAGTCGACAGTAGCCAAGACGAAAAAGCTGACAAGGGCCAAGACAGAAAACAAACTCGCTCTGAACTCTATCAATAACTTCAGAAGTAATCTGTCTCATTTATAGCCGCCTTTTGTTTCCATGAACGCCTTTGATTTCTTCTATTCAGCAAAAAAAAGTAACTTACTGCTTTGAAAAATGATACTTTAACTTTTCGAATATATTTAAAGCAATAGCTATTATGTCAATCAAAAAAGAGAAATAAGTATTTTCGCGAGTTAATTAAAATATGCACATTTTACTTTTAATTGCCTTATATAAGGATTGTTAAAAAAACGCATAAAAAATGCGTAATAACAAATTAAAATTTGTTGGAAGTGATAAATTTTAGAAAGTCATAATCACATGCACCAAGTTTAAGAAAACAAGTCTTTTGCGAGACTTGGTAATTTTAGATTTTAAATATTGGAGTAATCGAATTATATACAGGATGTTTTAAAAGCAAATTACCCCGCTGTAAAAAAACTGTACCATAAGTCGATATAAATAAGATCACATGAACATGAATTATACAGCTGACGAGCATTGTTGCAACATTTTATTTAAAGATCAAACAAATCAAAGTATAAACTGAGATAAATACCGTTAGACTATTTTATATTGTTTTTTCATTTGCTATTGTTAGTACAATAGAGATTTTTAAAACTTCAAACCATTTAAATATTCCTCTGATAGATTAAATACCCTGACTATGACCCTGTAAGAAGGCAAAGATACAGCATACTATGCTTTCCGCCAATAGCAGTTTATCTTAGTAAAAAGCAAGCAATAAAAAATGTACTTATCAGTAGCGGAGTAGGTAATTCATCTGTGTTATCCCATTTCTTGGTAAACACTTCTATAGTGAGATTGAGTATCGTTTCTGGCTTGGTAATATGATCAAACATAAATAGTTATTGTTCTAATCAATATTATCCATCATCTCAACAAAGTAAAAACGGGTTTAGGTGCCATTAAAACAATTTCTTACTAAGAATAGAACAAAAATCCGCAATGGTACGGTCTTATGGAAATCATCCAGCAAACACGAGGTATTTTGAAGATCCTCCGTTGAGAAATTCATACGTCAGCTGTAATTTCAATTTCAATTATGCATCTTGTCTATAGAAATGTTGTTCATAGTTTTTTTTTTTTCAATAAAGATTGTGAATCGAGCAAAATCAATTTTAAATACAGAATTGTTTCGTTTGTGTGTCACACTGAGTACCTATTTAATTACTCGTTTTGCCATGCTGCGTGGTTTTATGAATTTGCGGAGAAAATTTCGAATCACCCCGTTTCCAGCTACAGAGCTAGCCTACTAGTAGTTTATTATTTTCATGATTTACTAAATAAGTTTCTAAATTTGTTTTCTAGTTCATTTAAGAGGTGATTAGATGGCAAGTAAACTACTTACCATAGCTCGGAGAATATGAAAAGTAGTGCTTTCATCTAGTCTATTTAGAAATTTAGAATTCTCAATTTTGTTACTGAATAAGGTTTAAGGAGTTTACACTGCCACAGTTGAGTTGAAATCAACTTATCTCTAACGTCAGGTTTTTGTTTTCTTCTATCTTTGTTTTTCCTTCTTAATAGTTTAGCCATTGTACCTTTACAGTTTCTATTTGTTCTATTTCTTTGTGTCTAAAGAAGCTCGTAATTATAAACAGCGACAAGCTTCAACTTAGACTTATCAAGCTAAGACTTAAAAGATTTCATTTTAGTGTAACTTTATTTCAGCAATTTTTGATTTCCAAAATCATCCTTTTCAATCTTATTAACTTCAACCAGCATGACGAATAAAAGATTTAACAAATCCTTTTGTTTTTGATACTAAAACCTCAAGTTTTCACTGACTTTCTACGGGGACATTTTTTAAGATTGTTGGTTTGTATTAATTTACAAGCAAAAGTTTGATGAAATCACGTGTATGTAGAAATGGGGGTCATTCAAATATTATAAAACCAACGCATTCTGTTGCTACTAGTACACTACTTTAAATAGTAGCTTAATGCATTTTACATTTTAGACACGAACAAGTGGATTAGCTTATAAACAATTTTTGCATTTTATTACAATATTGGTATGCTAGAGGTAGGGAAGGTTTCATTTTTTGTTGAGTAAGCAGAAATAACTGTGCCAACTCATCTGTTTTGTTGCAAGCAAGGAAATCATTTCAGGATCATATCATGTTTTAGTTTTTTTAGTGGAATATACTTCTGTAATATGGCAGGCTTTTTTTAGATTAAGTTCATCTAAGCAGTTTTTTTTTTCTAGATCTGTGTAGATGTACTTTAAAATAATTATTGTATATCAGCTGGAATAAACCACCAGATCATATTAAACTCTTGTTTATAGTATACCTTTAATATATTTTTACATTTTGATTGCTGATTACAACATGACGCTATAGGCTATTATAAACCAACTTTATTCAACGTTATTACGCTTTCATGTTTCATCAAGCAAAGTAACGCAAGTAAGCTCGGTTTTACCGTTTGAAACTTTTGTGTGTTTCTCCAATGTCTACTTACAATATAAGTACAAGTACGAGAACAGGTTCGCTTAGCAAGTTATACTAAAGAATTCATTGTGAAAGATTTGTGAAGACGTTCCATGGAACTATATATTTTAAAGGAATAGACAACGTTATACATTGTACACTGACGACATCTTTATCCTATCGAAAATTCTAAAAAACGCAAAAAAGTTTAAATCGGTTTAAAGGTGTTTGAAAATTTTATCGAAGAAGAAAACTCTTAGGAAAATGAATTTCATAGTTTACATACATTTTTTGTTACTTATGTAAAATTGGAAAAGACAAATACGGTAAGTTTAGTCTGATTTTTTCTACATCTAAAAGCTAATTTTAATTAATTTTTCAGTTCGTGGTAACAAAATGAAACAACATTCTACTTTCTGTGTTTGAAACTGGATATCTCATTTAGGAAAGTAAGTTAAAATTTCTTTTAATTCAATTAAATATTCAAAAAACATATTTACGAGGGTGAAACTGTTTATTTATAATTAAAATATTTTTCCTACATTTTCTAATAAGATACATTTACATTCTAGGTCTTTCAGTTTGTGTATGTATCGTTCAAATATCAACCGAATTGTTGGATTTAATAGAATGAACATGTAAATTCCTCCTAAATGTGTTTTATGTGTATTCTATAAATAAACTGTCTTGAAGTTACTTTTATTTTTTATTTTAACTATTAATATACTAAATCTGTTTACGTAATTAATACCCAATCACAGATCAAGTAGGTATTGTATTTAAAAATCTACATCTACGCGTCACCGCCGGTCTAAAATAAAAGACGATAGCAAAAATAATGTTTTTATATTTTGAAGTGAATTCGGTAAAACTCGTTCTCATTGCCGTTCTTTTCTATCTTTGCTAGTTATTGAAACATTTTTAGCAAATATCTAGTAAGGTGTGGATTGAAGAAAAATAGTAAATTGATCTTCAGAATAGGCAACTGACTTTGTATGTTCTACTAACATCTCAAGGGTAAACCTTAAATTTGGGACACACTGGATATATTTATTAACTTCAACTTCCGAAATATTTTAAGTAAACAGCTTTGAAAATTACTTACATTTACAACATTATTTTTTCATAATTCGAATTTCAAAATGCAATAGAAATAATTCAGTTTGGTTTAATTTCTCGGTATTATTTAATTCTAGGACGATCAAATTCACGTTTGTAATAAAAAATTAATTGTATTTGGGTTGTTATACTTGTCCTTATAATAATATTATTAATTTATTATTTTATTTCTTTGTAGCATACTGTGTATATTGATGACAAACCAAAGTGTACGACAGTCCTTATATCAAGAATGTGGGGTCTTACAACGTGCTTATGCGTACGAGAGTAAGTTTATAAATAATTTACGATTTTATTATTGAAGACGTGTAACAAACAAATTTGCAAACCTGCCAGCATCTAATTTGTTGCACATGTGCTTGCTTAAAACTAACACACTAGGTAGCCTTAGGTTGTAAGTTAATAGTTGCATTATAAGAGAACATTAATTCGACTTACGGTTCCATTTAAGAAAATTAATATTTTTCTTCATTACCGCTAAGGTTCTTGGTTTTGATTGTAATATCAGTTTAGTGCTATAAATCGTTGCTTTTTTTACACCTGAAAAACAACTAAATTAAAAAATTATTATTGAATTCAGTTTTAACTAAATATTTCAGATTCCCCGTTGGCCGTATCACAATCAGGATTGGAGATCCTTACGAATCACATAAAGGAAGAAAACATGTATTTTACAAATGCGCAAAAATGGAAGTTCACCCACAATGTATTACAGCTGACAACGAATACTGTCCCTATCATGATATTGCTCTACTACTGGTTTGTTATAAGTACTATTTAAAGATATCCTCCACTGAAGTAGTCAGAAATCCCTATAGCTACTAAAGTATTACACATGTATACCGGTTTACAATTGTATCACAATTATACCACAGTCGAAATATTTCATTTTTATGCTATGCATAAAATATTGCGTTTCCAAGACAAATTCCTGACTACTTCAGTGTTAGATGTTATATAAATTATTTTAAATCTAAATTTCCAAAGGCGGCACTATTGCGTACCATGAATAACTACTTTTTTTCAAAACAAAAAAAGGTGTTCAATATAACATCAACCATTAATGCCTAACTTCTTTATTACAGATTATTATTATTTTTTATTATAGACTCACGGCATGTAATAGTGTAATTATAAACTTTGGATAATTAGTTATACAAGAGTTTTTGCAGTTGATGTAGTCAAACTGCGGGAGGTGATAGAACATTAAAAAATGAGTTTACTTTGCTTAATGAACTCATTATATACAAAAACTCTTAGTTCTTGAGATACAGGATGTTAAAATACGCACATCTTTCCCAAATCTCCACCACTGATAATGTTTTAAACTATAACAATAAATAAGATAGCATGTACCTCATAAGCAAGCTTCTTCTAGAGCTATTCAGAAAATACAAGATCTCTAGTATATTAAACAATAAGTTGCAGGAATATAAAAAAATTGTCTATTATAAAAGGAAACGTGCAAGAATAACTTTTTTGCTGAATTGAGTGTAAAATACAAAAACATTAGAATTAGTTGATTTTTTCAGTGGCGTAACATTTCTTTTTTGCAGAAGTAACTACCCCTCTCTACATCTCCACACATGGTAAAGTGTAACAATTACAGAAACTGTAAGAAAGGTAGATCTCTCATAGCAAAAACCATACAAACGTTTTTAGCTGAGTAGCATATGTTGTGTTTAATTTCTAGAAAAAGTTTGACGCCCTGTATCTCGAAGACTAAACGTTTTTGCATTTTAGACTATTAAACAAAGTACACTCATTTTTTTGAAGTTTGACTACATAAACTGGAAACACCCTGTATAAGCATAGCTTAAAGACTTTGAGTACATTTTTTAAGGAATTACGTAACTAAAAGAATTGACCTGATGCGAATACTCAATACGTGATATCTGTCAAGACTTCGAGCTTTCATATATTGGCCAATATCTGAAAAAGCCAGAATTATTTTATCTAATGTAAGAATATCTGACACCCTACATTGTGCGTCAAAGACATTGAATAAATAGAAGTTTAATGGTATATTTGAAGTTTATGGATCTGAAAGATTGTATCGGTGTATCGGTACTTACATTCAAGATTTTATATTGATCAGCTCTACTAGTTCTAAGAAAGAAGTCTTATCTACTGTGTTTCCATTTTGTTCAAATCTTGAAAATTGATTCATGAAAAATGCCAGAAAGCTTTATAAGGCTTACAAAAAGCAAATCAAAACATTGTTGCACTGAAATCTGCTTGAAGATTCTAACAAATCTGAAATTTGTATTAAAGCTCTGGTAATACATAACCTGTAAATTAAAAATAAAAAAGCAAGACAGTTCATAAGGGAGCCACAACAAGTAATATAAATTCACTCATTAAATCATCCCTTGGTTTCTGCTACTATTGTTATTTAATACAGCTTGTTAACTTATTGCCTTATTGAACGCATTTATTAAAGATTGTATTAATGCTATGTAAGTAAAGGGCTATAACCCAACGGACGATATTACTGGATACAAGAGATTATTGCTCTTTAAGGGTTTTTACTCACAAAATAACA
>VTPC01002096.1:0-12621 GCA_011009095.1 Ignelater luminosus
TATTCTCCCCAATTTTATAACTCAAAGTGGCCACCAAGCAATGCAGGTAAGTGACTGTTACTGCTTGGTAGCTTCTAAAACATTGACTTAAGAGTTGTTTCTTAGCAATATTATTTACGAAATTAGGGCCTGGTTAAATAACTGCTATAACTCATTCATGCAACACTCACAGATATAGTATGTTCATAAAAAAACCATCTCCAATGTAGGGCATGATATTTTTAATAACATAAGTCTTAAGGTACATATTTGCTTCTAAATATAATTATTATAACCTGAATTTTAGCAACTTTCACAAAGTTGTCATTATGAGAAATTTTTAAATGTTGTTAAAAAAATCAAATGACACTAACACTGACATCGATAATTAAAATTAAAGAAACTGACATTTTTTTCTCCGAACTTACTATAGAAAGAATGAATAAGACCTCAGTTCACACGAGATATTCTCTGTGTTTAAGGTTAGGTTTCTGACATATGCAGTGTTATTATCTGACATTTTATATTAAAAATGTATAAACTAACGACATTGTCAAATGGCTTTTTTATACATAAACTATCAACGTGTTGAAAACAAATATACCATTTTGACCAATCAAGGCGTCAGCGTCGATCACATACCAACCAAGCAATAAGTACCTATGTCTTTTGATTTTACTATCAAGCTTGAGCGAATGACTAAAAACTATTGCACCCAGGATTTTACCGTAGAATTCAAATTGTTAAGATATACCGGGTATTCCCTTGTGTACTTTGCACTAAAACAAAACGAGTGTTTTACGTTTTTACTAAATTAATACTTTTGCAAGTCTTATTGATGAATTTTGGTTCTCTTCAGGGTGATGGAAAAATGACGGGCCATATTACCACTACGTTATAGCTAAAGACAGACTATATTGAATTTTCGCAATTTTGTTAAGAAAAATATGGCAACACTGTACATTGAATAACATTAGGGAGTTTTTGCATGTCGTATTTTAAAAGACGGAATACGACAACTTCTTGGTTGTTTGGCACTGTCATAATTACAATACGTCTTATTGGTCTAAACTAATCAAATGTCGTATTTATTAACGTTGTTACAAATTATAATAGGAAAGTTCCCTATAATGAAATGGTTCGATATTTGTCATTGGTATTTAATATTTAAGCTTGACAAACTCTTATACAGTGATTAGAATCATTATAATTAAACGCTTCATCGTGCTCGGAAATGATATAAACTAGGTACTCAGTTTGAAAATTTAAAAGTATACCATCAACCAATCAGACTACAGGATCAAAATGACGCTAAATTGTACTGTCAATCAGTGTCAATTATCAACCAATGAAATCTTATTGGCACGTCGATCCACGTTTTGATTAGTCATTGATACGTTTCAAAATTCTAAACTGTGTATTGCGTTTATTGGTGTATAAAATCGAATTTTCTGAAATTTCATAGAGATGGTGTCCAGAAAAAACTACTTTCCATAGAGATGTTACCAATATTTACATCCATCTACTATCATCTGCTTATAAGGTGAAGTTAATCTATAAGCAATTTTGTTCTTAATGAAATCTATGCTACTCGAAAAACAGTATTGTTAAAAGTGGTTGCCTACCATTTCAAACTTTTAATTGACTGAAAATCAGAATTTAATTTAAAAAGATAAAACTCAATAAAAGTAGTGAAAGAATACAGTAAAATACTTATTTTTCATTTTCAAATCTATTGGAACATTAAATAAGTAATATTTTGTCTTACTTTTACAATTCGCAAAGTCAAATAATGTAATTTATTAACTTGTTTTATTTCTAATCTGGTTTATCAAATGTTTTTATACAAAACTGACAAAAATAAAAATAAGTAATTTATTACCATCTTTCTAAATACATTAAAGTTATAAAACAGCAACAAAATGCCGATACATAAAACGAGGAATTTCACAATAACAATTAACTAATAAAATATAAATTAATACATCACTCAGACTGATAACAATACAAATACTTACTACATAATTAATTAGCTATATAAATAATTATACACAGTGGTAATTTACTTTTACATAATGTGTTCCACATGACCACCGTTATTATTAGCAGGCATTGATCCGTTTTTTCATATTTTCAAACACATTTTCCAACTGTTGCTGCTTAATGTTTCGAACAGAGTCTCTAATGGCATCCTTTAGGTCATCAATTGTATGGATACGTGTACGAAAAACAACATTTTTCAAATGCCGAAACAAGAAAAAATCAGGAGGAGTGAGGCCAGGGGACCTTGGTGACCATCGTCTACTACATATAAGCCTCTCTCCATAGAATTTCTCTAAATATTGTTGAGTTAGTAGGGCTGTGTGGCAGGTGCATTGTCCTGCAAAAAATATCCATGTTGTAACTCGTCGTCGTGAAGCTGCTCAATAAATAATTACTGCATATTCCGATAACGATCGCGTATTATAGCATCCTTAGAAAATATAGACCCTATTATTCTTCTCTTGGTCATGGCTAGCCATACTTCTATTGTTATGGGATGTAATGATGTTTCATGCAAAATTCAAGGTAATTCCGAAGACCATATTCTATAATTTTGCGAATTCACATACTCTGTAAGATGGAAGCAAGCCTCGTGCGAAAAGAAGCATATATCCAATGTTTTATTATTGTTTATTGTTTATGTGGCCATTGAATCACTGACAATATTGTAATCCGTAATCTGGTTCATGTAATTCGTGCACTACCTGAACTCGATAAGGACGAAGGTGCAACTCCTTTTTACAGCTTTGCGGCAGGTTGAATAACAATCCTATAAAGAAATAACATCTCTTAATTATGATAAACTGGATAAAAAAAACTAAGTACCCCCCAGTTTGCTGTGCTAACTGGTTTAATGATTTTCTAGGACTCCGTTCCATGTGCGTCTGTACATTTTCTACAGTGTTCTCGTCCGGAACTGTTTCACGTCCAGTAGATTTTTTTTACAGACACTACCGTTTACCGAAATCGATCCACCACTCTTCTAACATGACGTCTTATAACATCATAATCGAATTCTTGCTCAGGGAAATGTTCGATAAATTCTTCGATGCAAGAAGCAACAGAATACGTTCGTTCTCCATCGCGATTTCGTTGCCCATTACGGAAATAGGACTAAAATAAATCGATCCTGTTCAAGAGAGTAAACAATAACCTAAACTTTAAAAACACATAAATATCCCTATTATTTAAATTATTGAATAAATGTAACTTACTGCAGCAAGTTTATTTACGTGCAAGTAGCCCCGAAAAAGACTGTTTAATGAAACTTTGCAAACGAAACAAGTAGAAAAGAATAAAATAACGCGCTTCACACCTCTGAAAATGATATCTTAATTTCGAAACAAGTCAGGAGAATAAATTTAAGGTTACAAGTAGAACTATGTTTTAATTATCATAGTTTTGCATTCTTTTGTTGTAATATAGTCTTTAATATGATTTACGGCAATATTATATCTTATGGACACAGCAAGATGATAAGAAAGGAAAGCAGACTTATGACCTTTTCGTGTCTGAGGTGGTGCATATATGGTCCGTCATGTTCCTATTACCCTGTAGATGATACAAATTCTATGGTTTTTCGATGATCTCTCTACAAACACTAAAAAGAGATATTATGAAAACTCTAGTTAGCAGTATTGCATATTTAAAAAACTATGTACCACTAGAAACTCAAATTTTACATGATTTATATTGCCATTGTATTTTGTACTGAACTTGACAGATACAATTTTAATTTACTTATATCTTGATTAACTTTATTTAACCTTACTTAGAAATACAGAAAGTAAGGCAAGTTACTCTGATTTCTTAACTAGTGCATTAAATATATTTCGGATAGTTAGTTATGTATTAAGTTTAAGTTCTACAGATTAGATGAAAGTAAAATTAAAATTCATATTATTTATTCCTAGACTTAAAAAAATTACTGTGTAAATTTGATGCATAAATGCTATTACAACGCGCTTCAATTTTATCTTAATTTAAGATATTACAAGAAATTCATTTCAGAATTTGGATATGCTCCATGTGAATCTTTAATGATCCAAAACGAATCAATGATTTCACCTTCTTTATCAGCAGATATTTGTTCCAAATATAAATGCGTGCTATTATATGCCTTAAGGCGAGTATACCCATAGTCTCTACTTTCAAAAGCAGACCATGCAGGGCGTGTTTTGTTAAAATAATCTATCAATTCATCACATCCAGCAGAACCAGTGATAAAATGAATGGGAGCTCTAGGATTTGTATAAGGTGCTTCATAACTACCATTATATACCGTGTAGTTATAAATTGGCCATAATCGCTGATAGGCATGTTCGTGAGCCCAAATCTCTAAATCAACTCCGTAATCATATAACAATTTTTCTAACCCAAACATATGTGAGAATGCTAGTCCAACTCTTGTTCTAGTTTCATGATGCGTGCAATCGTCTCCATCTGTAGTGCTACAATACATTGGCCGATGTCCTGTAACAATTATCCATGGACGTTTTTTACGATTCTCTGGTAGGTTCGCCTTGACTAAATCGTGTTCCAACCATTCATACTGAAAGACTACAGATTTTATTCCATAATGAACAAAATAATATACTTCTGTTGAGATTGATATTATGTGTAAAGGACCAATATCAAAACTATACCAATAGCTTTCTTGACCACTTGGCATACTAAAACGGTTCCTATAGTGACTGAAATTGCTAAAAAAATTAAAAGTTTTATATCATCAAAAAATGTTACTGCAATTTATTATTTACTATGCTGCTTCGTGATTACCAGGACACGTCATGTATGGTACATGTGCTGCGATTGGCTCGATACTCCTCATAAAAGAATCGCCCACTTCTCCATTATTCTGTTGAATATATACTTAAATTAAAGCTAATAATGTAAATAATTTTTCACTTACTGAATCCATATCATATGCAAAATCTCCTATATGTAAAATAGCATCATATAAACCTTCATGAGTTTCTTTTTTTAGAGAAGGAAGAGCATGAGCGTTTACTAGTCCCATATCTCCATAAATTGCTAAGTGGGGCGACCAGTTATTCTCAGTTGAAATGCTTTTAAACCAGAATCTTGACGACCAACCAAATTTACTTCCACAACGATATACTAAAAACCTTGAAATAGGAGTTTTCTAGTAACAGTATTTAAATTATACATTTACCATATACATTATTAGGTTTTAAATTGCGCAGTGTCACCCTATGAATATACTGAAAATTCTGTTTTCTACCTCCATCAATAAATATTTTTGACACTCCTTTTGCAGATAAACTAAGAGTTCCAATTCCGTACTTAACAATAGATTCTTTGGTGTTATTTTTAGTAGACCAAGTGACTACAACTTCACTAACATTGTTGCCAAAGGAAAGGTGTACCTGTTCTGGTTGGTACCAATCACTACAACTTATAAAAGATAGTGAAATTAATACAAATAGTAATTTCAGTATCATTTTGCTTGTGTATGTACTGAATTACGTACTAAGAATAAATATGTTTTTTTAGCATAGCTGAGATACGGTATCATTGTTAAGGTCCTGTTTTTATATTATTTATTTCTCAGTTTAACTAACGAATGGCGCAAAAATATTTACGTCAAGACTGGCTATGAATATAAAAATATCTCTCTTTGCTTATAGGATACGTAGATAAATCATAATGAATTTTATTTAAAAATTATCAAATCTGACATTTTCTATGCTACTTTAAAAGATTTTAAAAGTGTTTCCGTTTACAGGTTAAGTATAATTAAATTAATACGCCTTTTAATATTGTAGTGCTTTCAATTAAAAGAGTTGTCTGTTTTTGAGTAAACATTCTGATTACTGATTTATAAACATGTAATTTGCCACTAAAACTGACAATCGAAAACACCAAAACGATGTATCTTCTCAGTTCTAAAGCCGACGTAAATATTTTTGGGACACTCGTTAGATTTGTATAGCAACATTATTGTTATAAGTACCATTGCTATTTTATTTACTTATTTATATTACTGTGTCGTGAGGCATCACGTAAGCATGAAGTGTTTATCATGGTTAACGTGTTTTTCTTTTAAATATTCAAAATCAATTTTCAGATTATTGCAGCAAAAAAGGAAAAATAAACGAGTACTATAAAACTATGTATTTAAATTTAAACTTGAAGCAAACCAAAGAGGTTAACTTCACATTTTCAACTTTAATCTTCTTTTAATATAAAATGTTGTAGTACGAGGTCTTCATATCAACAAATTACCAGCTTTACGGAAATTAAAAAAAATCTTTAAAAGATTGTATTTGAAAAGGATCTGTTTGAAATTTGGTATATGATATTATATCATCGTAGTACGATTGACCAATTTCAAGGAAATTTCTCTATGTTAAGATATAAAGGAGATCCATACCTACCATAGGAAAAAACATCTCGATTTGGTTAAAATTGCAGATAACATACAAGAAGCAGACATAAGAAATTTCTGATAAAAAATGAGATGAACAGGTGATAGATGGGGCTTTTATTAAGATTACCTATAATGGTTTTTCAGAAATTAACTAAAAATCTCTATTGTAGTCTCTATTAACGGACCATGTGTACAATTTCTTGTACTGCTTGTCTCAACTTCCAGGCCCCATCTACAATAAGAAAAGTATAGGCGAATCAAATTAAGTTTTCACGCCCTTTAAAGTCAGTTGATTTTCAATTCAAATGTTAAAAAAGTAAGTTTAAGGCTTAGCCTTTTCGAAATATCTAATTGTTCAAATGAGACCCTAACAATTTTAAATGTCAGCAATGTAATTTTAATCTGTACTTATCGTTGTCCTAATTAACAAACCACGTAACTCCAAAAAATACGATTTTGAGATTTTCATGCTATTGCATTCGTTTATGGTTCCTGCACAACTTCACCAAACCTCATAACTCCAAAAAATTTAAATCATCGAACAAAAGGGAAAAACAAACCACGTATATTTTTAGCAGGGAATTTCGTTATTGCAAACCAAGTAACTCCTAGCAGGGGCAGCCTGTTGTAATGCAAAAGTGTGCTGTCTGTGCAGTGTTTGGATTTATCTGTGATTACAACATTTTTTTATTGTTTGGAGGCTATATGGCACGTGTTCGAAGGTTGGTAATGCAATATAATATTATTTTAGCATAAAATTATAATGAATATAAAATTTTAAGTTGAAAACTAACCTGTTTGAAAAGGATATGTGATTTACGTGTTTTGTTAACACAACAAAGTTTTAGGTTAGTTTGCAATTTTTGAGGAGTTACACGTTTTCATTCTATCAACGTTTACTTTTAAAATAATTTAATTAAAATTGTACTTTACTAAGTTTAGTTTAAATTCAGGTAATTTATAAGTTTTATAAGGATTTACTAGCAGAAAAACATTATTTTTTGTGTACTTCTACTAAACTCAGATGGAGTTACGTTGTGTACTAATCTGTTCTTTATGAAGTTACGAGGTTTTATTTCAATATGAAACGGTAGATACTGGGTTTATCTACAATTAAAGGTTTTGAATGAAAGACATTCCAGGAGTTAAGTGGTCTGTATTCGTTTTATTAAACTGACCACTAATTACGTTTTTGTTACTTTTCAGTTCAAAAATGTCTTTGAGAACAAAAAGAAAAATACTAAAACTAGCAATAATTGCACAATCTGACAAGGGAAATGGTGGATGTTTGCTTTTGCCGCCGGTCAAGAACCAAGATTGTACTGACTGTACTAATTCACCTTCAAAGATTGACAAGGAAGATGTCATTGTTGATGATATTATTTCTACACCAGACACGTTCATGATTGATGAAAATGGCATCTTAATTCAAATATTTCTTAAATCTGAAGCTTAAAATCAAACAGCTGATGTAAATAACTTAAATAATTTAATAATATTGGAGACTGAAAATAATAACAAAAATGTTAATAACACAATTAGTGGAGGAAAAGGAAGAAGCTGGAAATTTTGATATAAGTCAAGATATAAGTTTTGGAAGTCTCCCTATAAACCTAAACTTTTCAGATACTGAAGCACTTAGTGCTGTTAAAGAATTACATTATGATTGTAACATACTGACCCATACAGACCTTGATTATAGTTTAATAAGGGAAAGTGTTCACTGTCAAGCAGAAAAATCTAATGAGTTTATCTCAGAACCATGTGACAAGGGAACAAAGGATGCAACGGAGTTAAGTCAAGAGGTAAACAGTAGACAAGAAATAATTGTGGTAGCTGAAGTTTACAATGAGAAAAATCAATTACCAGAACCTATAGTTCTGTGGGATAATAAAATGGCAGAACCCAATCATCAAATCAGTACGACTATTGACGTAGAAACTGCCGATATAAATGACTTGAATATAATTACAATAGAAACAGAAGCAAATAACAGTGTTAATAACACAGAACCAGTTGAGGCAATTGAAGAAGCTGAAAATCTTGATAAAGATATAAGTCAAGATATTCTGAAACCCAGAAGAAGAAAACGGCATCAAGTAACAGAAGATGATTGGGAAGTTAAAAAAGCAAAGATCTGACGTGAACAAGGTTAAGAATACAAAGGAAGAAAGGTTATAGATGGAAAAGTCACGGGATTTGTCAGTAGGCCTAAGAGAACGATGAAAGAAGTTACTTGCAAATGTAAAGGTAAAACCTTTCATTGCAAGGCATTGACAGAAACAGAAAGACAAAAGATGTTCAATGATTTTTGGAAGTTGAGCTGGAAAGAAAGAAAGATTTTCATAAAAATTATGACAGATGTAAATTTTACCCAAAGATCTCGGGATAGGAAAACTGAAAACACTTCACGCCGAAAATTTTCTTTTAAATTCTACTTATATGTAGATAATTCAGTAAAGGTCAGAGTATGCAAAAAGACATTACTGGCAATTTTAGGGACAGGAGAATGGATGGTCAACAAGTGGTTAGAAGACGGAGGAGAAGATCATGTAGAGTTGGAAGAAAAAGACGAAACCGACGAGAGAACTGAAAATAAAAGACAATCAAAGAAGATTACAAGATAACGGAATTTAAATGAAAGATTAAATTTATTAAAAGAGTTTTTATTGGCATTTTCAAATGTAGAATCACATTATTGTCGGGCATCTTCTCAGAAACTCTATTTGGAGCCTTGTTGGACGTCAAAATCTCAGTTGTTCAAGGTTTATACTGACAATTGGTGCAAGGAAGAAAATGCAAGCCACTGCCTTCCTGTACATTCCACAAAACGTTTGAAGATCTGAATTTGTCTTTATACAGACCGAAGAAAGATCAATGTGATATATGTAGAGCATACAAGCTAAAACACATTACTAGTAAAGAATACAAGGATCATTCAAAGAAGAAAACCGCTGCTAGGCAAGAAAAAGACAACGATAAAAGAAATGAAGAGCATGTTTACACGGTGGATCTTCAGAGCCTGTTATTGTGTCCTAAATCAAATGCTTCAGGCATATATTACAGGAGGAAACTTTCGGTCCACAACCTTGGTATGTATGATCTAAAGACAAAAGATGGATTTTCCTACCTGTGGAATGAAACAAAAGGCGAATTCACTGCAAATGAGTTTGCAAGCATTGTAAGTCATTTCATTCAATCCCAGTTACCGCTTCGCAACAATGCAAAGAAAATAATCATTGTCAGTGACGGCTGTAACTATCAAAACAGAAGTTCTATTTTGAGCAATGCCCTGTTACATTTAGCTGTTAAGTACAAGATCTGTATCGAAAGCAAATATCTGGAAAAAGGTCACACTCAAATGGAGTGTGACTCTATGCACTCCACCATAGAGCGTTATCTAAAACAGAGAGAAGTTCATGTGCCAGCTGATTATGTAGAGATATGCAAAAATGCTAGAAATCATACTACACCTTATAAGGTTACTTATTTAGAACATTCATTCTTCAAACACTATGCAAACCCCACAATGTACAAGTCGATCCGTCCTGGATTGAAGAAAGGTGACGCCAAAGTTACTGACATCCGCTGTTTGAAGTATTCTGACGACGGAAAAATTTATTACAAACTAAATTTTGAAGATGAGTTCAAACTATTACCTGCTTGCGAGGATAACGCAAAACAATCGGAAGAAGCTTCAAGAAAATCCAGACGAAAAAGACATGATCCAAAACCATCATTAAGCCATCCTATAGACAAAATGTAAGCATTTCGTGAAGCAAATTTTCCAAATTTGTACGATAGTAGGTTGAAGATAACGGAAGCAAAGTACAACCATCTGCAAGAAATGAAAACTACAATACTAAGGGACTATCACTCTTTTTATGACGAGTTGCCATTTTAACAGACTGCTTCAATCTATGAAAAGGTCAAAATTACCATGGTTACATGTATTTTTATTAACATTTTGTTTTATTTGACATTTTTATATGTTTTCAAATCTAATATACCGTAATTATCTCATTATTCCAATTTCTAATATTTTATTTAAAACCTTATACTGATTGTCAGACCAATTAACTCCAAATTTAAATTTTCCAAACCACGTATCTTTTATACACATACCGTGTAACTCCTTAACGAAACTATTTCTAACCTGGTAACTCCATTGTAATTATTAATATGTTTAATTATATAACAATATGGCCTATATACAACTCAGAATACTTTAAACTTTATTGTTAAGAATTCACTGTCGAATAAATCAGTTTTTTGTTCTTCCTGTAAAAAGTGGGAAATGTGAGTTACGTGGTTTGTTAATTAGGCCAGCGTTATGTAATTTTAGTGGATTAAGAGAATCTTTAGGTACATGTAGGCAGTTTATATTTTATATATATTTAAAATCAAATATGCCAAAAACACAAAGAATTAACAATAAATATTTACTTTATGTAAATAACGACTTAATTTATCTTGAAAATTGTAAATAACACGTAAATAAACCCAAATACTTTCTCAATTTAGTTCAGTATTTCTGCACCAGAAGCATCACGCTTTGCTTGAATTTAAGGTCACTCTAGAAAAGGATCTTTTTTTACTTGAATTGTCTAAAAGTTGTTAGGTAGGGTTGATCAGCAAAGCTTCGTTCAGAAATATGCGATGAGAGTCAAGCGTCTCTCAGCAATAGTATCGTAACAACATCATTCAGGGTTTGTCGAGCTGTCGTTTGTTGCTGAATATACAGTATGCCCATTTTTCGAATTCTCCCCGAATGTTTGGAAATAGGCAACAAGACTTTTAACTCAGAGCTGGCTTTTCTTTAAAAAATTGTTGAATCTTTGTTAATTGAACCACAGTTTGCTGTGAATTTAAAAACTGACAGGCAACTGTTTAACATTTGCTTCGTTATATTTCCTTTCCTTTAACTTTTGTACAATCCTGTTCATTTTGTTTACTTTCTTTTTGTTGAATAAGTTTTCTTGTTTATTACTAATTTCTTAAAGTTTTATAATATTTATAATTGTTGTTATTGTGTTTTCTAAAAAACAAATCTTATTTTTATCTAGCATACATTGAGGAATTTTGACATTGATATGTATTGTAATGTTCTTTTTATATAAAACGTTTATTTATATTTAATAATATTTATTTTTACTTAGTTTATTACAATTTATTTCCAGAATTTATTTACACTGAATTATTTATTTAATTACGTACAGAAGAATTTATATATCACTACTTAACATTTATTTCGTTCGTAACTACTAGCTGCTTGACTGTAGAACTGCCTTCTGCTCGGTCAACGCCGCCTTATATTCGTTTCCGCGTGGTTCTTGGTGAGCCCAGAAAGTTAGCGTTCCTTCTGGAACATTCGACGGTGGAAGAGTCTCGATAGTTCGAGATTTCTCCGGCACATTCGACCAGCTTGTTCGAGACTGTTCAGGACTTTTTCTAGAATATTCTAAGGGTGGCGCGTTACAGTATTATAGAAAACAAGCTATACAAACATGATCCAGTTTGTTTTTAAAATGTGTAATAATTACACAAAGATATCTCTGGATTATAAGACGTGTTGCCTATTCCCAAACAATCAAGGGAGGGCCCGTAAAATGGGCAAGCTGTATAGGTAAGTCTGTTGGTAATCATTTTAATTTCATTTCCTCGTCTGTAAGTTTTATGGGAATCATAAAAGCCTGTACAGCTTAGTCTGTATGATTATAAATAGCCAGCAGGTAAACGGATTGCACAAATATAGAAAAGGTTCAAACTTACCAAACTTAATTGCGTACGTTAATGGCATTTCTGTGGACATAAAGAGAGCGCCTAGAAAACATTCACAATCAAATATTACCAGTAAGATCAGCTATTCTATCACGTTGCAAGGTATCTGTGACGCAGATTTAACATTTACTGACGCTTTTGTGAGTTATCCGGGATTGGTAAACGGCAATAGAAATTCTAATACCTATCTGCACATCCGGATTCAATGGAAAGGATATCGTATTTCTCTGATCATAAATATAATACTGGGGATAAGGTATATCCTGAACATTATGTTGAAATTCTCCCTCATACATAAATCGAAGATCTAATACATTCCAAGTGACGAAAACGCGATAGGCAATTGAGAGAACATTTGCATAACTCTTTGAACAATTCTGATGGCTCAAGTAATTGGGCATGAACTATATACTTCTCATTTTTTT
>VTPC01002097.1:0-19631 GCA_011009095.1 Ignelater luminosus
AAAAAATGGTTAACATCAAAATTATAGAATTGAATGCCGATGGATTGCTACACATCAATAAGAGTTGCAAGTAGTCCTTGACATCCAAAAAATAGATGTGTGCCTTATTTCTGAGACACATTTTACAAAAATCAATCATATATTAAATTTGATGGATATAAAGTATATCAGCTACACTGTGCATCCTGAAAATATTGCCAAGGGTAAAAGCGCAATCAGAATTATTAATTAACTATTATGAAGAAATAGACTTCAAAGCTAAAGAGATACAAGCTATCGCGGTAGGTATAAAAGCAAGGAATTATCAAGCTACTGTAACTGCAGTTTATTACTGTCCTCCGTGACACTTGCTAAAGCAAAACCAATATCTTGAATTTCTAAGAGAACAAGGCAATATCTATAGATTCATCATAGGTCGTGATTTCAATGCAAAAAAATATTTATTGAAAATCCAGACTAACAACTATCAAAGGAAAAAAGTTAGAGAGCACAGATATCAGACATTATCTACAGGTAAACCAACGCATTGGCGAACAGATCAAAACAAGATTCCGGATCTCATCGACTTCTATATTGTTAACAATACATCGGCAAGTTTCTTGCAAGTAAAAGACGGATGGTATATGAATTCAAATCACTCACCAATTATTCTGACGTTGTGTGAAAATATTATAAAGAAAAGACATAATCTGAGATTAAACATCCATCGGCAGTGTAATCATATACATAATACGTATGCCATCAGAAATGCTAATTTTTCTACAGTCGAAAATCAAGCGATATGTGGAAGTAGGGATACGATAATCTTAGGGTTCCTGAAGTTAATAGAGCGCCAGCT
The DNA here is from genome assembly GCA_011009095.1 of Ignelater luminosus. Lineage (NCBI taxonomy): Eukaryota > Metazoa > Arthropoda > Insecta > Coleoptera > Elateridae > Ignelater > Ignelater luminosus. Next base: position 839 of record VTPC01002097.1, read on the forward strand.
GTAGTTTTATTACGATGACGTAGTTTTGAACACAAGACCCTACAGCTGGTCTTCGTATACAGGTCAATTGGCAAGATGTTATCCAGTGTCGAACCACGCGCTCGAATATTACACAAAGAAATAAAATAGAGACTGTATTGCACTCTGATAAGATACTTGTTATCATAAAGTAAACTTAGGATAAGGTACTCGTGTGAGAGACTCGACGCCACTGATTCCTGGACAGCTGTTACCTGTAACTAAATCAGTATGTAAGTTAATACATATATTAGCATACTGTAAAACAAATAAATATACAAGAGAAGATTACAGCAATCCGGTTACACAATTGGAACATGACACAATCCTGAATAAACAGTTACAAACATATAAACAAAGCACGAAACAAATAAATGTACGGTAAACAAGATCGAATGAAACGTATCTGTATTTACGGTTTAACACTCCAGCACGGTACATTCAGTATTGGAACAAGGAAACCAAAAGACATACATGATATGAAATAACCGTAAATATTCGAGATAAGATTCGTTAATCTGTTATGATAGAAGCATAAATAATAACAAGAATAAACGGGGCAATAATTAATGCGAAGTTTAGCTTCAGAATCACCACCTGCAGGTGTTGTTAATATGTTAAGCCAAATACTCTAATTAAAGTTATTGTTAAACAAGATGATCCAAATAAGGTTATTGAATAACAAAGCGTTACGTTAATAATCTTTAGCATGTACAAACAACAAAGATAAATGCTAATTGCATACAAATCTTGTTCATAAAACGTAAACAAATAAAAATGATTAAAATTCAGAACAAGACAGTTACGTTATAATTCGACATGTAATCTAATTTACTATGTGCAAATAAATTTAATGGTTCTGTCACCACTGTGAACGGTTCAACAGGTTTTTCGCTAATAGCAACTGCAGTTTGCAGGTCTTTCACCCGTTCAAGACGATGTTTGGCGAGAAGATAAAGTTGTAGAGAATGTTCGCAAATAATTGCGACGATAGTTTGGCAATTGCGGGTTTACCAATAATGCTTCTTCATAAAGAAATAATAAAAGAAGGTAGCGATATTCACCTATCGGGAACTAATCCGATTATAAGCAGGATCAGCTGTTACTATTCGGTGCACTAAACTCGCGGCACTTTTGCACAACTTATAGTATTACAGCGATAACACATAAATATGTACAGGTGTTGGGGTCTTTCTCACACGGTCAGTAATGCCATATTTTAATTAAGTTATAAAAATATATGAGTAGAGTACGGCAGTACGAATCTCATATAAAAATGCAAAAAACAAATTTTTCGAATACGGTGGGATAATGAACTGAACGGTAGAATGAGAGTCCACTTGCGGAATTTTCTGGAGCGTTCCGCTGGCCGACGAAGTGTTGAAGGTACAAGAATACGGAATTTTATACATCCGAACCTACCGCGAATTATCATTAATTAGTAGATCGAAGACAGAGTTCAATCGCACAATTTACACTTAGGCTTTGCACCTTATTAGAAGTATCGACTTCACGGTATTACGCGAAATATCCACTAGGGTTAACACAGCGACAGCGACAAATGCCAATTCCAACTCCTCAAGAGGGTTGAATGAGCAGATACTTGGTTATTGAAAGAATCGTATGTTTAGACAATCCAATCAACTATTGCAAGCATGGCGAGACATAACGAGAATTTGCATCTTGCATATGATGTTTGCAGGAACCATAAATTTTACTTATGCTTGTCAAGCTGACAAAACTTATAGCTTTAGGGGTAATAACACTATCAGATAAGGGTTCGAATTTATACGAAATAGCATAAATGCAACGAGAAAAATAAGCATTTAGAGGTAGAATTTGCCTCTAATTTGATATTTAAGAAAACAGTTCACAAAAGAGTAGCAGAGAATTTTAACGTTCTCACGGCATAAATTCTGTTAATGTCAGGGGCAATAAACTAAAGATTTTTATATTAGAGAAAGACGTTAAACGTAATTCTAAAAGAAAACAATGTATTTACAGGGACAAAAAGATTTAAAACAAGAAAACGATATACTGTTATTTATAAAAATAAATAACTTAGTACGGAAAGTTCGTTAATTAGCGAATTTGCCTAACACTTGATAAACAAACAAACAAAATGGAAAAGCTTCAGGGTTAACCTATAAGAAAAAAAATCAATCTCTCAGTATCGCTAAGAAATTAATAACAATTAGACAAGAAAGTTAACTTATTCATAAATAACAGCCAACATCCAGCAAAGAACAGTTGAAAGCAATTACCCAAAAGAAATTAAAACCCCAATCTTAGAAAGGAGGAAGTTAAAATGCAAATGGTAATAAACCAGAATTCCAAAAAACAAAACGAACCTGAATAACACTTTTAGTCGGCGGATCAAAAGGACGATCTACTAAATCAAGAATGAATTAATGCCTTGAGGAAATTAACAAATGGCAACAGCAACGATAATTCTCTCTGAAAAGTCGCCAAAAGATTGAGAAGACCAATAACGCAAACTCCCCCCCTCCCAATAAGACAGGAAGATGGAAACTTGGCAAGAGGCAACGACCGAAAACCACAAAAATAATAAATTCTAATAAAGCTTCCGCATTTGACTTGATTACCCGCAAAGCACTAAAGTAGCTTTCACGAAAAGCCATAGTTAAACTAACCACCTTAATAAATGGTACCTTCAGATTGAAGTACGTACCTAGGCTGTAGAAACTAGCTGAGGTCATCATGATCATTAAACCTGTAAAACTCCTACAGAAAATTTCATCTTATACCCCACTCTCTTTGTCTACTACTTTTAGAATCAAAACTATTCGAAAAAAGCTGTTACTCAGGAAATTGAAACCAATCATCAAAGAAAAGGAATTCATTACATCGCACCAGTTGTACTTTAGAAATAAACATTCTACAATTGACCAGGAACACAGAATGACTAACACACTAGAAAAATTGTTAGAAGAAAAAAGAATTTTGTCCAACAATCTTCCTGAATGTAGCTTTTTACAAGTTTGAGCCATAAGTCAAAAACGTTCCTGTCCAAACAATATTTTCAAATTCTTGAGTCGTGCGTTTCAGATGGATACTTCAGAATCAAACAAGAAAAGGCCTCTTTAAAATTAAAAGAAATAAGAGCGGGTATACCACAAGGAAGCGTATTAGAACCTTTGATTTTTTTGGTGAAATTAGAACGTGCCGATTTTGTTTGTAGTTTTCCTGTAGCTTCTTCATTGCTTTTCTCGATTGCCAAGTAGTATAACAGGGTCTCGACAAAGATGGCTACAATATTATTTCCTAGCTTAGCAATGTCATAAGTGTACTGCTACAAGTCGAAGTATTCAAGTTCGGTGCAAGTTTTGCAAGAGACGAATGCAACGTGTTGGAATCTTGAGCTGTTGATGTTAATGATTTGCGTTCTATAAGAGCTGATAGAACTGTTCTGGCTTCTGTGAGTGTTATTGATCGATAGATGTTGTAACCTCGAAACCAGAAATTTTTTTCGGTGGTAACGTCAGGTCGTATTCCTACTTCCGTCTATTAAAGGGCAGAAAGTTAGAATAATTGCGTGTCCATTGTGTAGCTAAGCATTATCCGTGAACCACTAGCGTATCTTCCAACGGTCCTTCTGGTGACTAGAGGTAGAATCTGGAAGATTTTGTGGACCGTTTAAGAATTTTACATTTGCATCTACAGAAGAGATTTCCACTAGCTGACACACTTTGTTTTTGGAAAGTGGACACGTTCACCCATAGCATCCTTCTTCAGATAGCCTTCTTTCTCCTGGCGGAAAAAACAGTGTCTTATATGAGAGAATGGACACCTTTGGGTGGCGGTCAAGAATGCTTTCATGGGCTGTTGAACTAAGTTGAGACAATTTTTCTTCTCTTTCCTTCGTTTTAGGATGGATTAGCGCCTAAAGAGGTTGCTTCTAGGCTGCGTTGAGTTTCTTCCATGCGGTCTGATTACAGTGTACCTGAATTTTTTGGTCACTTGTTTTATTCCTTAATATTAAAAGTCAAGTTTTCAGTGTACATTGATTTCAAGAATTCTGCACCCGCCGGCCTAGCTGCGATACTCACAGAGCTGTGTGAGAGGCCTGCACAGACCGAGTTTCCTAGTAGGGCTTTTACGCGGCCCGGCTCGAAGTTCGGGTTTAGAACGAGTTTCAACATTTATCGGGCTTTTTACACCTACGCTTGATCAATTGGGCTGTTCAGTCTTGTCAAGCTACTGGAGGCTGTCGGATTTCTCGTGCTTGTCGGGCCGTACGGATCTGTCGGGCTATATGGGTCCGTTGGGCCGTTCGGGTTTGTCGGGCATGTCGGACCGTTTGAATCTCTCGGATGTGTCGGAACGTTTGAGCCTGTCGGCCTTTTGAATTTCTCGGCCCTTGGGGATTTTTTCGGGCCGCGTTTAGTTTGTCTCCAATCAGCTTGTGCAGAGCTCTGCACTGCGTTGCTGGACAATTGGGTAAAATGAGAAACGTCTCATCGTGCCTATAAAAATTAATAAGTGATGATAAAAAAAGTCCTAGAGGACGCCAGCTTGCTGTATGGATGGTGGACAAAAAACTGTTTATTATCAGATCTTATTGAAACCGTTGAGTCTGTTAAAAATGTGACGTCATAATGTTTTATACTTTATGTCACCATTTAATTGTAACCTTGACGATTACCTCCCTATTCTGTCTTGTCAAAAATTATTTATTAACGTTTTCCTTGTGGTATATTTGTATAGTGTTTTCTTAGATTAAAATACTTTTTCTATTTAATTATATCTGCGTTGTTCTATAACCCATCAGAGTCAACGTTGAAAATTCATGACAACCGCGACGTCGATGCGCAGACGAAATTCGCTTGACCGTTATGACAAAAGTAATCTGGTAGAAAGCTTTGTCTTCCTTGATCCTTGATTCTTCTTTGATTCCCTGAAATACTTTCTCAACGACCGACATTGCAAAGGGCAGAGTCTAAAGGAAGATTTGGTCAGTGAGATCTTTTAACTGAGTTTAGTGATCTTGGTGATCAACTGTTTCTGTTGGGAAACAGTCTGAGAAAGATTTTTATCGAAAGTTATTGTTTGGGCACTTTTTTATTTTAAGAGCAAATTGATAATGTCTGGTTTTTTAAGACAATTGGGATACTAAAGTAAAACGTCTGAAAAAACCAGGTAGTGTGCAGAAAGAAATGGATTTCATTCAAAAACGTGCCGCATCGAGGATATAAAGAGAACATCGCACCCAAACGCTAAGTTCTAGGAGGAGCTTGAAGCCAGAAAAGCTATTTCATATTTATTTCTACAGAATAAAGAGCTTTATCGTAGCTTTTGCATACCGATTCTTGTGCAACTTCCATATTCTTTTGTTCTCAAACCTTCTAGAAAGAAAAATGTCTCTATATCCGTATCACAAAAAGCATGCATTTTCGGATACATGTTTCTTAGGCCTGATTGCATAAGGTATTGTTAATCATATAATCAGCCAATGTGACCGATTGGGTAATTTGCATTTTAATTTTTTTTTGTCTGATTGTTAATTACGCAATTAGCTTTTTTTTGCTGTAGTTTCTGTAATTAATCAATAAGAGAAAAATAAAGCACCCCCACAATTTTTATACGATTAGGGAAAGTGCTAAACAATAGAAGGCAAACGGGTACTGATACCTTAGGAAAGCTCTCGGACGGCCATTATGGATAAATTGGGATTCTTGGGTTTCATTTTCGTCAGTTAGGAGACGGAGTTTTAGCACTTTGGTAATGATTCAGGTTTGATCAAGCGGCCAACTAACGCTCCTTGCAGAACCTGGTTCTATGCAGACATTAAGCGTACAGTAGTCGGTTTAGATGAGTTTCCATATAAAATCTTTGCTAAAGAGATTAATAAATTACTGCTATTATATGCTACGTTTTCCTTCGATAAGTTAGATGATCTTTGCATTTTTGTGTTGTTGATATTCTCAGAGATCGGGACATGAACTACGTTCTGGATAATGAGCGAAAAATTTGCGCAAAATTTTCTTCCACGTGAAACTGTATCGATTATTTGTATCTGATTTTATTTGTTGTTTATTTAGTTGTTCCACTCAATATCTGAAATATTTTTGAGTTAGTAACTAGGGGTAGATGATCAAAAGTAAAATTATCAAAATGAGGTATCAAGATAACAGCGTTTAAGCGTCGAAATTCTTCATCACGACGGCCTACTGGGAGGTCATAAACTTCTAAAGCTTCTCAAAAAAGACATGGTTGTCAAGCTGAGGGAACAGATACCCAAGAGTAAGAAGAAGCATTTGATTGATGCCGTGCTTTTTTAAGTCAGTAAACTGAAAATAAAAGATAAAGGAAAATATCTATTGCATAAGGTTGACACATATATTAAATCAGAAATCGATAATTAACGATGCTGTTAATAAAAACGCCCTCTTTGATGATTATCACGATTTCGTTGAAGAAATATAATACGCAGCAAAATAGAACTTCTTTAATAAAGCTAATAGATAAACGAAATGTATAAAAGAAAAACAAAAGATAGCTCAATAGAGTTGCAGTGTTAATACAATTTTTGATTATTTAGTTAGTAGCTGAGGAGATGCAATTAATTTAGACGGCAAATGTGAGAATTACATTAGGAATTAATCCCTGCTTGTTTATAAAGATCTCCAAACCGCAAGATTTTATTTGATGTTACAAATCCTTCAAGAGATACGAGATTTTTCTAGAAGTAATTAGGAAAATAAATGAAATTGATCAAAAGTAATATTTACATAACTACTTTTCCGATAACACAAAACACTGCTGCCACGTTAATGAATTTTTTTCTTTTAATGCTTTGATTATTATTAATAAAATAAATTTATGAGGTATGGAAAACTACATCGAATAAAAAACTTGCGTTAAATACTTGCTATTTTTAGAGAGAAAAACATACCTGTTTTTGTCGCTTTGTAATTTATTATAATTGGCTTTTTCCACTGTTTGTATCTGGCAGTATCACTTATTTATATTGCATTTCACCCTTTTGAAGTGAAACTGCAAAAAATTATATTTTTAGTTGCAAGTCGTAATTTACCTTTAGTAAGTGCACTAGTGACAAGTTTATAACTAGAAAGATACACACTAACAATGTTGAAGCCAGGAGTAAGTAATTGCCTACTTACTTTTCTTTTAGGAATTCTTTCGGGAAGGTTAGATTTTCACCAAAGATAAATTTAGTCAACATTTATTACAACGAAGACAATTTACTAGTTTAATTAAGAAAATAAGAGAAACAAAGAATTTGAAAAACTGGAAAATAATTCAATAACCGTATAAAAGAATAAAAAATGACAAGAATTCTAGGTAGAGGAATTTTAAAACTGACTCACAGCATTAACTAAAAAGTTTGTTACAATAGCTGAAAACTGGAATAAAAGTGAAAATTTACATTTTTGTATTATTTTTTTATACAACAAAACTAAATAGAGCAGAATTTGCTGTTGATTATTTATTAGAGTTTCTTTTTGTAAAACTGTAAGTTCAGATTTAAAGAGCAGAAGACCAATAAACTTGTTTTAATTAAAAGGCAACTTACAGCTCTTTATAAAGAGGAATAATAAAAAAATCATGTCGTCACTATAAAAATCCGTCATATTAAAAACGGCCTGAAGAAATTATGCAACGTACAGGACATTTCTTTAAAATGACAAAAGTTCTGAAACGTTACTTTTTTATATAGTTTTACGACATTTCTGCAAAGCGGTCGTGCTTGGCAATAATAAACTAAGAGAAAATAGCCGAATAAAAAAATTACAAAGCCTAAATAAATCTTTTCTTTGGGATTTTATGATGCTGTATTCTTAAAAAAGTTATGTAAGTTTGCTTAATGACACTAATAATTTTTTTAAGATAGAAAATAAACATAAACGATGTTTAACGTTCTTGTGATATTAAATTTTTTTGCATCTTCTCAGATGTTTTGCAAAATCTGTTTTTAGAATTTAGGAAATTCTAAAAACCTAAGATATTCTTAGAGATATTTGTGTTTATAAATCATCTTACATAAATACCTTTTTGAGACCAGGGTGAGTTCATCAAGATGATTTTTACTGTTTACTCTTAAATATATTTGGAGCCCTGTAATTTTAGCTAACGTCATAAAATCAGTTGAATTAAAATGTGTTAATAACTTAAAATTCAATTAATTCTATTTACTATTATGGTCGAATTTGTAATTTAAATTAAATCTCTCTAAAAACATAATTAACCCATGAATTGAGAAACTTGGCGTAAACAAAGTCACAAAGTAAACAATTTTATTTATTCAACTCTTTTTCTTTCCTTACGTAAAACTCGCTAAAATGGCAATTGAATGACGTACAAAAGCTAAATTTATCTAACAATCCGAAAGACAACACCTACAGTATTTTTAGTTACTGTTTAACTAACTTTTAACATTTTAACATTAACATTAACTTTTTAAAATTCAGAAAATGAAACAACAATTGAAACAATATAGAAAATTGACCTGTTTAATGTATTATTATTGGAGACTATATAATTAGCTTTACTTTACGTACACAGAAATTAAATTAAATCAATTAAAATTTCAAACTCCGACCTGAATCAAATACATTAACCACAATAACGTTATTCGGTCCAGAAATGGAAACCCATCTGAATTTTACAGTTACATTCAGCTCAATATTTAAAGCATGAATACATTTTCGCATTTTCATCATGACTTTTTAATATTAATTAGTATCTAAAAATAACAACGTAACGTATTTATAATTTATGGGAACCAGAAAAATGATTTGTATAACAAAGTAAAAGAATAGAAAACAAGATGGTAAATATTTAAAAGTAACAAGGTGAAGAGGGTTTGAGTATTTTGAAAATGCAATTTAAAGGCACTTATTTCCCAATTCTGTTAGATTTTATCATCGAATTTCTAAAACTTCTAGGGATGTGCTGTTACGCTCATTTTTTTATGAACCTAACATGGCTCTTTATCCTCCCGAACTCCGGTTATCTTCACCGGTTGTCGTTTATCAACTTTAATCTATTTCACCGTTCCTATAAGAATTCGTACGAAAATATAGACTTTTAGACCATCCTGTATATCATTGAAATGAAATTTCTAATAGTTTTGCTCCTATTAAATTTGTGTTGCATTTGGGAATTTTCTTTGTATTGAAAATCTTTAGAATTATTTCGTTGTAATTACTCTAGAATGGCCACGATTGATCTTTTTTGTAATCTATTGATGCCAGATATAGCTTAAGCAAACTTCTTTTGCTTTTGTAGAATTAATTTCTGATTGTTTTATAAGATTTCACTCGTTTAATTGTTCTGTTTTACATTTATTTGTTATGAGCTAATTAACAGAGCTTATCTACTATAATTCTATTGGCTAATGAATGGCCATTAGTTTCAAAATAAGTAGCTTCCATTTTTGGTCCATTGGAAGCTTATTGCATCCGAATTTTTCTGAGATTTTGATACATTAGCCTTTTGTCTAAATTCCCTATTCACTTAACTATTACGTTTTAAACCATTTTTTTGCTCGTCTTATTAGTGATTCTATTGTTTTCAGTGATATTTAGTTTTATCTTAAAGGAATGAGTGTTTCGGACGATATTTTCGTGATTAGTTTTCCGAAGGTTAAATTCTCGTTTGTAATTCTTGAACCAATCTGCAGTTGCTAAATATTCCTTTGGTGTCCTCAAACTGGCATTCTGAAGTGTTATTGGTTGGAGATTGTGCATTTTGGCGGCCGATCAATTTTTCGAATTGCGACGGGAGGCAGTTTAAGAATTCTCTTTGTGACAAACGGGTATCCTGATCATTGTCTGTTTTATGGTTTCTAACCGTTTTAATTCTTGTTTTTTCCATTTTGTGGAGAAGTGTTTATTGCTTCCGCGAGTGTATGCTAACTTGTGGATGTCACCCTTGAAATCACGGATTATCTTCTTTATTACACTTTGGTAAGAAGCTTCAAATACATTGAAGGTGTGTTGGTCTGTCCCGGGATTTTTACTCTGTTCTCACCTGCGTGCTTGTCCTTCATAGCTTCTTTGGGAGAGCCAGTAGCTTCTTTGGAAGGACCAGTTTGCAGGAGACGTCAGCGCTCTTGGGGTTTCTCCCGATGCAGTAGTAGGGAGCTGTTCCACCACTTCCTAAGCTCCGAGAACATTTGTGGCATCTCGAGACTGCGCGTCACCGAGTGAATTTTGGACGTCATCCTCTGACTGTGAAAACGGCTGCTCGTTTCATCGCGTGATGCAAGACTTTTAAATTTTATTGTCGGCTTCTTTCCTTCAGGAACGTTTAACCTCTATGAATTAGTTACTTGTAGTTTGTTGGATTTCCTTGTAACCAATTTTCTTCACTTGCTTTGTTGAAATGTTTCACTTTATTTTATTTAATTTTTTTGCTTTAAGATTTTTTTGGCGCTCTGAGAAAGCTTAGAGTTAATCTCTTTTTTTTGGAAAAGTTTCACAAAACCATTTCATGAAAAGATTCTGTAAATAATATTAAGTTTTTCTTTAATTTCTTTAACAGTTACTTTCGATCAAATTGCTTTTTGAACTATCTAAGATCTCAATGTTGGTTTTAATTTCAATGATTTCATAAGTGATGGGTCACAAAGTATAAGAACAGTTTTGTGTTTTGAATTTTGTTTCAGGTTAAGAAGAAAATTTTTTAAGTTCCCTATTTTTTTGCATCTGTTCTAACATTGTGTTCCCTGTCGCCTGTTTTTTATTTCAAATAATTTATTTAATGGTTTGGAACTTTCAGATTACTACAGACTAAATAGAATTCTAAATTTTATTATGCTACATTTTTTTGATGAAACTAAAATATTTTTAGACAGTATTAAATTACTTAATACTTGGCGACCTTTCATTTGCTATTTTTTTAATTTAGGCTTTGATTTTCTATTAGGTGGTGTTTAGTTTAAGGTACTAATTGATGATTATGTACTAAATAATTTGTAATAAGTTTTGATAATTTCTTTGTGATATAATATATGATCTTTATATGTGTAATATTCTTTTAATTTAATGTGTTGTCTGGTTATTTGATCTGCCCCTCTCATTCGCCCACGGTCCAAGGCCCCGACTTAAGTCAGTTGAGCAGACCATAAGCTGGTCTTAAGTGTAAGTAGCTGTAACGCGAGGTTACGTTACAGTGCAATTTCTAGTTAAGTGTCGATTTTGTGCCTTGTTGAGGTAATTTGAACAGCACGCCTTTAAAAATTAGTATTGTTCTAAAAAAAGTCCTAACCTAACTTTATCAAAATATGTTAAGTGGTAACGAAATTAACAAACTCGCAAAGAAAGGTATACGATAACATCACTGCCATGGGCCAAACCTTTGCATTATTATCCATCAACCATTTTTATACATGTTGTAGGCCACAGAATGGACTACACATTCTACAAAAATCTTTGATAGAAATTCAATTCAAAGATGAAAGTTTTCATATTTTGGGAAAAACTGCATATGCAAAATCAACAAATATTATGGAATGATAATTGTCTAGAACCAACCGATTTGTATAATTTTTCATCAACCATTTTTATGGTGAAGAACTGACAATGACGGGGGAGATAAAGTATCTTGAAGTGATCCTAGACTCCGAACGTATTAGAAATCAATACATTGTCAAACTATCAAAAAAAAAAGGGTGCGATAATCTTAGTGGTGGCAAGACAAATATATGAAAATATCCGAGAACTCAGACGAAGTATAGCACATTAGCTGTACAGTGGAGTGATTACATACATGCAAAGCCTTGGAGTAGTAGCAAAAAACGCTGGAAACAAACACCAAACTTAAACTATCCAAGATTCAAAGATTGGTCTGTTTGCAAAGAACAGGAGCTATGAAAACGACTACTATAGTAGAGATTCTCTGAATCTTCCTTCACTAGATTTCATGATACAAGGAGGACCAAGAAGATCCCTGCATAAACTCCAGAATGCAAAAAGTCTCAGAACTACAAAGTCAAGCCACTAGTCAATCTGGAAAAAGATAAGCGACCCTGTGTTTGACGTCAGATCAAACTATGTTACCTCAGTAACAAACCTCAATAAAAATTTTCAAGTAATTATTAAGAGAGAAATAAGGAAACATTCTGAACAAATGCCATCCGATACTGATCTGGTTTAGAGACGAAACGGACCAAAGACCTTAGAAGGCACGGGTTCAGAAATACATGGTATACAGCCGAAGGTGGAGCTGTGGTTCCCTCTTGGTAAATACTGCCCTGCTAAGACAAAAGGTCGTATCTGCAAAAATGGCGAATTTTACTTGTTGATGTCGATGGATGCATATAAAGGTTTTCTACACTCTACTGAACTCAAAAGTCGTATTCTTGCAATAGATCGGCTGAAATTCTCTAATAAAATTTGTGGTATCTACAAATTTTCTTCATTTTCTAAGACCAAAAGTCATAACTGCAAAACGTGAATTCTAAATGTCGTATCTGCGTAGATAAGACTTTTGAGCTTAGTAGTGCTATGCATATGTTACGCCGAATTTACGGAAATGCCTAATACTCGTATTGCGCGATATTTGGTCTAGTTCATGAAATTGGCAATGTCCTTGCTTATTCCGTGAAAATATACAAAATATTGCTTATTATACGAATTCGGCAAATAATTCTTTGCTTTTTACGCGCATTGAGCATAATCCAGAATTAAAGGTTATGTTTGTTTTTCAGTCATGTTTTAGTGCGCTGAGATAAACGTTGACAGTGTGTTTTTGTTCTGTTTTGTTTTAAAAAATATATAATATGGCTCAAATAGCAATAATAGATAATAAGAAAACTGTGTTATGGACTGAGGATTATGAAAATAAAGTAATACAGATTTTAAGGGCAATACATGAGAAGCAACCCAATATTAATAAAAATCGTCAATTTTATCACATCAAAATTTCGTTTAATTTAGCAAACCTAGCAGGAATAACAAAAGTATGCCGTATTAAAGATAACAGGATTATGACAACTAAGAATCAAGCAATAAACGTTATTCGCGATTTGCACGTAGCTTGTGGTCATAAGGGGGAGAAGAAAACGTATAAGAAAGTAGCAGAACATTATGCAAATATTCCGATGTCTATGATTAAAAGATATATAGAGCAGTGCAAATGTTGTACAGAGAAAAGTAAGAAAATTACACAAGCTAGTATTGCAGTTCGTCTTATAGTTACCCAGGATTTAAACCAAAGAGCACAGATGGATTTATTTGATTTTCAAAGTTTACCTGACGGTCCATTCAGGTATATACTGCATTATAAAGAACATTTAACAAAATTTAGTTTATTGCAACCTTTGACTTCTAAGCGAGCAGATGAAGTGGCGAAAGAGTTATTCAACATCTTTTCTGATTTCGGGGCACCTCATGTATTACAATCTGATAATGGCAAGAATTTACTACAAATATCATAAAAGAATTAGCAGTTCTTTGGCAAGACTTGGTCTTTGTAAATAGCAGACCTAGACATCCTCAAAGTCAAGGCTGTGTGGAAAGAAGTAATGCCAGTGTAAAAGATTTATTAATTGCATGGATGTGTGATAACAAGACTTCATCGTGGTCTACAGGCTTAAAATATGTTCAGTGGACAATAAACACGAGCTATCACGAAACCATTAAAATGCAGCCTTATAAAGCTATGTTTGGGCAAATTCCAAAGCTTGGGTTACGCTCTAAAGTGCCAGAAGAGTTTCTGGAAGCGATCTCTAATGGAATATTAGAAGAAGACATAGAAAGATTACTGCAGACAGATAGTATTGCAGACGAATCCTTAGTTGGTGACTCATCACACAATTTTAAATCTTTTATAGAGCAAGCAGAAATAATAATAGCTGAAGATGTTCATGAAAATCCTATTTCATGTTTAGATTCTCTACCAGAAACACTTATGGTAGATGAAAGCGTGTCAGAAAGTATACAATAAATTCTGTTATTTATTTTGCGTTAGTTATTTATTTGCGTTTTATTTATTATAAGCATTAGTGAGCTACGTGAAAACGATTTATCTGGTCATATTGATAAAGAAAATGTACCTGTTGATGATGCGGAACATCCAGATATAAATGATCTAGCTGATCATATTGGTTCAAAAAATCAACACGAGAAAGATCATCCGGCTCTAAAGCTAAGATAAACCGCCCATCTTAATATATTAAGACAAGCGAATAAAATTATGGAAAGGACCAACAAAACATTGGAATCATTAGCGATTGGTGATAATGTATTAATAGGTAAGGGATAATTCTTGGTATTTCTTCTTCTTTATTATTGTTTAACTATAGGCATAAGCAAGTTTGATAGGGAAAGAGGAGATCCACCAAATCTTATTGGAGTAATTCTAGAAGAAAATTAAGGTAAATTTAAAGTAGGAACCAGGCATGGGATTATTAGTACGTGGATGGAGAGAAATTTTTTACAATTGACCAGATTCAACAAAATTCAAGTCGATGACGTGCCTAACATTGAATCCAACATAAGAACTCTCGTTCGAATAGATTCTGTAGGTATTGGACAAAGTTATCGAAGGTGCAATTGTACACAAAAATGCAATACAGAAAAATGCAAATGTGTTAAAAATAAGTATTTGTGCAATTCAGTGTGTCATGCTGGTAAAACATGCAATAATCACGAATAAATCAAATATATCTAGTTACAACGTTCGACATTTATTTACTTCCATTTTAAAGTTGAAGTTTGTTTCAGTTTTCATGTTATTTTTTTAAGTTTGCGATTTTTATAAGCTTTATGTACTTGGTTTTTCAAGTTTATGTATCTTTTCTTAGATCATAATAAATCTCGTATATACGACTTAGAAGGTTGTAAAACATAACCTCGAAATCCATCATTTTATGTGTTTGCATTGATGTACATGCTACGAAGCTTCTTTTTTAGTTTACAAAGTGTTGGCGTAATTGCAGCAAAGATAACAGACATTCTAAGTAAATATAATTGTTTTGTAGGGTGGTATGTGGTTGTTTATTTCATTTACATTCTAAAGACAGCCTTTGATAAATTTTAGTCATAATACGGTATAATCATGGAGTTAAGAAGACAAAAACCTTATCATTAAATAAACAATTATCGGAGCAGATAACCCAATATCGTTCTAATCGCAAAACTATTAAAAGTAAACATGCTTTTGACGAAGATTATATTCCTGATTTGAATGATTTATATTCAGGTGCATCCGATTCTAATTATGATTCCAGTAGCAGTAATGTCGATATTCGAACAACTGAAGTTGTACATGGTAATGATTCAGGATGCATCGTATAAGAAATATTATCGAAGATGATTGAACAAGCTGGATGATTTCTGAAAAAGGGAATATGCAAAGTTACACAAGAAAAAGGTGAACCTAGAAAAAGAAAGTCATATGAAACGTTGGCTGTAAGAAAAAAATTAAGACAAACACAGAAGAGAGGCAAACATCCAGTACAACTTTCTTGTGATAACTGCAGATTTAAGTGCACAACCGAAATTAGTTGCGAAAGACAAGAAAAGATAAACAACGATTTCTGGAAGTTACGAGATGAAACACAAGGGCAATTTATTTTTAGCGCTACAAAAACAATTAACATAAAAGAAAGACAACAGGGTCTGACAATTCTAGACGAAATAACAAGTCTACATTTTTTTTAAAGAATGAAATTGGACCGGATGTTAAAGTATATAAAAAGTTCTTTCTTGCCACTTTAGGCTACACATTGAAAAATGACCGAAGACTTAGAAATATTATAACTATGAATAATACTGTTGATTTACAACCTCGTCCAGTAAAACTTGGACATCCATCTTCAAAAAGAATCGATGGAGATATAATAATAGAAAATATAAACTCTTTTCATTCACAAATATCCCATTACAGAAAAGCACGCTCCACTTAGGAAGTATCTTCCTAGTAATGTAAACATAACATTAATGCACAAGATATCCAGATGTTAGCATTTCTTACGGATTGTATCGTAAGCAGGTATCTAGTATGAATATATCATTTGCTGTACTGGGACATGAAGAATGTTGAGCTTGCGAAACCTTTAACACAACAAAGCTGCGTCCTCACGCCAAGAACACAAAAACGATGTCCAACATATTAGCGAACAGCATTTGTTTTTCTCGGTTAATTTACAAAAGGTAAATATTTAAATTATATCTATATGATAACTAAAGATTGAGTGTTAACTGCTTCTAGATCATAATGCTACCGCGATGTGAAATATTTAAGGAACTCATATTCACTCCCAGGCTAGCAGCTTTCAATGAAACTTTCGTACCAATTGGTAAACAAACAAAAGCACACAAGCCTTTTGCTTGTATTTGGCACGAAGGAACTGCAGGAAGAAACAAAGAAGGTATAATATTTCAGCATCTTATTCATTTTTTTGGGGCATCATAAGGATGTTAGAGCTATCACTATTTGGTTAGACAGCTGCGTTGCACAAAATAAGAATTGAACCCTTTTTTCATTTTTTGTTTACGTGGTTAATGGCAAAGAAGTAGCACTAGAAAATCTAGCAGTAAAGTACTTTGATGTCCGCTAATTCTTTTCACCACCAGGTAGAAAAATTTGCCAAAGCCAAAGTACTGGACTTTGATGACTTTGAGTGTTGTATTCAAAACTTGAATAACGGAAAAGTTTTTGTTAAAAGCATAAAAATTAGTGATTTTTACTATATCAAGGTTGTTCGTCCAAATATAAAATTTCAAAGATAACGCGGAGACCTTACTTATCTGATATGGCTTGTGTGTCATTTATGCGAAACTCCACAACTTTGAAGTATCAAACCAAATATTGTAGTGAAAAAAAGGAAGTTAATTGTCTAGCAGCTAAATATTACAAAGACGGATTTACCATTCCTACATGTCAGGGCTGTCGAGCTGTCGAAGCTTGTCGGACCTTTCGGCCTTATCGGGTTATACGGGTCTGTCGGGCCTTTTGGACTTTTCGGCCCTTTGGGCTTCTCGGATCTCTCGGTCTGTTCGGAGCTCCGACATATTGGACTTCCGGCCTGTTAGAACACTTTGACCTCTCAAGCGTGTCGGGCCCATCAAAATGTTACCGGATTTTGTTCGGGCCGCTTCAAGTTTGTCCCCAGTCGGGTCGGATCTAGACATTTCGGCCCGTGCAGTGCTCTACGGAGTAAATTTCAGCATATAAAAACCATTTATAGCAAAAAACGGATCGTTTTAAAATTAAGGTAAATTTAAAGGATATTTTGTATATTTCTGAGGGAACCAGTCTGTAATCGAGACGCAAAGAACTTTTCAGCGACGATTCAACAATCCGTGCAACAATATCGTTCCTAATGCGAACATAATTTGGTCTTGGGTTACGCGGTTAGAGGAAACTGGTAGCACACATAACCGACGCAGGTCCATTAGAATACCACAAATATTCTGCTTGTGAGAGCCAAGACGTTCTGCTCGAAAGCATGCTGTTGCTTTGAGAATGTCAGACCGCAGTTTAAAAACGATTTTTCATTTAAATTTGCAGTCTCATCCCTACAAGATAATGTTGGCTCAGGAAATGAGTGTAGCAGATTACGCCAATCGCAGAAACCTGTGTAAGCAAATGCTTACACAGATCCCTCCCACAGTAGCTTCCTTTAGTAGCGACAAGACACATCTTTACCTCAATGGAGCTGTAAATAAGCAAAATCCTTACTACTGGGCTGAATATAACCGGCGAGTGATTCTTGAAAGACGGTTACATTGCCCTAAACTAACGGTGTGGTGTGCCTTATCACAATTTGGAGTGATAAGTTCGTAGTTATGTTTCAATGTTGGAAAATTTTCTGCAGCTCAGAATCGAAGGAATTTTCAAAGAAGAGGAATTGGGGGAGTTGTGATTCTAACAGCATGGGGCTACAACTCACACAGTCCGAAATTCACTCAATGTTGCGAGAGCAACGTTTCCCGGACGTCCGATTTCTCTGAGGGATGATGTAAGGTCGTCGGAGCGGTCGGCATATTTGAGCATTTGCAATTTCTTACTTTGAATATACTTAAAAAAAAAGAAAACTCAAATATCACCTTCAAATCCAACCAGAGCTACGGGAGCAGATTATTGAAGAAATTAACACGATACCATGCGATATGTGTAAACGAGCTGTACAAACCTTCAGAGATCGTTTCCAACGGTCCAAGACATTATTTTCATACTTTAATGAATATAAAATGACATTTAATGCTAAATTTGAAAATAAAAACACTTTTCCTCTATTACACCTCCATTAATTTTATGTAACCATTCAAAGCTGCTTAATAGGTTCTGCCGCATTTTGCTGTTTTTGCATCTCTGATTTTTTACGTGGTACATCAGTAAATGGTTTTCTTTGTTTCTTTTGCTTTTCAAATCAGCATAAAAATTTTGTGACATCTAATTTGAATTCATATAATGACTTCAATTTTTTTTTATTTATCCCACTATCAAGGAAGGTACGTCTGTATAATAGCCAAACAACAACGCACATACTAATTTAATATAGACTTGTATGACACTTGGACACTTTACCTCTATTTCTGATTTTGACTTTCTATCAAAACGTTTGACCTTACCTTCTGAGTAGTTTCCAATAAATGTATTATAAGTAAATCTACAGCTCTCGACAATTTTCAATTCTACACCTTGTGCTTTAGCTATTCTTTCAACATATGTTCCCCTGCCTGTTTTTTCCAGGACATTGTCTAAAGGCAAACCATTACTTGGCACACGACTAGCTTATACCGTACCCAAACTATGAATACCTTTTTTGATTAAAAAA
>VTPC01002097.1:19641-35520 GCA_011009095.1 Ignelater luminosus
TGGTGGCAGTGCTGAATAAAAGAAAATCTTGGTTTTCTGGAATATTCTGTACCAAGCGTATGACAACATTGACACGTGTGCTGCTCCATCGACCCTGTTCTCAAAATCATATACGATTCCTCTTGCTCCCGCAAAGCAAAACAGTTTGTATTTCCAATTCTTCGGCTTTTTGGGGTTGTATTGTTCCACGCTAGAATGGTCCTTGAAGGAAACTATTTGTTCATCTACTGACAAATGTTGCTGTAGTGGAATACTATTCAGATTCTTTCTAAGCACGTTTACAACTTTTTTGATTTTGGAGATACGGTCAGGAGGATCAACAAAAGCTGGGCAGTGTTAGCAAAATAAATAAACCTATTCTTGGAACTGCAGTGTCTGCGTTACGGGAATAACAATCATAGACATGTAAAATGCAACGCCTATAAATAAGTTCTTGAATGTTAGTATGAAAGTTTGATGCAACATCTGTTTGTGTTGCATACAGATTAGTTTGCCCAGCAATATAAATAAGAAGATTGGAGTCAAACTGGTATTTGATAAGATATCTCGTTTGACTTTTTCCAATTCATAGACAGTTTACTTAAAACTGAAGTTCTAGAAGATGTTGCTACTGGTACTACTGCATGTACTCGGCCTGTAGACATTTGCAATATTAGAATTTGGGAGCTCGAATTCCTAGATGTTGAAGTCGAAGACAGTAGAGATTGGACCGTGACCGTGACCGTTGTATCTAATGAAGTGGACATATCATTTTCATCTTCTTCATCGAGATCTTCATTAGAAGATGAATTTGCAAAAAAACTAAATAGTTATACAAAAAATGAATTTTCGAAAATTTCTGCCTGCAATTGGATCCGGCTGGTATGTTTCATCAGCAATGCTATTATCATTATCTTCTTATTCGTCTTCGTTTTCTTCTTTTCATCAAAAAATGTGTTCAAATACAACCACAGAATAAAACGTAATGCGGTAAACTTTAATAAAGAATCAGCAAGTGATTGCGTGCTTATGAAGCAAAGTGGGGCAAGTGGAAATATCAAAAGGCAACATACAGCTGAATTACTAGCAACTGAGACCGAATTTATATGCATGGTTTTAGCTATGCAGGAGTCAATTTGGTTAAAAACAAACTGCAATACAGCTGATAACTTCTATTTAGCAAGAATGTAACACATCAAAGTTAAAAGAAAGTTCGTTCCTAAAAAATTAACAATAACCATGTGAAGATAAAATATGTTAGTTTTTAGATTTTAAGTCTAAATTAACTAATGTTGTTGAAGATGTGTTCATTGCTTTTTAAAAATTTCTCTTTGTAAGCCAATTTAACTTTAGTTTCTGTTCTGCAATGATTAGTAACTCGATTTAATTTAAAATTGAGTTTGTTATTTTAACTTTTAGATATATACAGTTTTATATGGGCAATGTATATGTAAAGTATAATCAAACTAAGGAACTTTTTTTACTTCTGGGACATTTTAATCCAGGAAAAAGTGTTAAGATGAGAATTGGGAAATGTATTTCTTTATAAATTATTATAACAATATATCAAAATTAACACTACGTTATAACCTTGTTCTCACAAGGTTCTGTTCTTCTAAATTTCTAACAATTTTGAAAGCAGTCTAAGTTAAATTTCTTTGAGACAAAATTTTGCATACTACCTAATAACTTTTTAGCGCTTATATTCAAGGGTTAAATTCATGTAATTTGTTTGTTTTCTTAATTTGGATTTGTTTTTGTGAGGACGACTTTTATCAAATGCATTTACGATAGAGATACATTTACACATAATTTCAGGAAAGGTTATGTTTTATTGTTTGTATACGATACTGAATGGTTTCGGTTTATGCAATTTAATACGGCTCATTTCCTCGCGTTAGTTTGCAAACTGTTACTTGAACATGAATGCATTACGATTTGTTTCTTAATTGTTCTACTATTATTTATACATGATGGAACAAGATATTTAGTCTTTAAATAAAATTGAATGAGTTTGAGGATTTAAGATAATCTGATTCATTTTTAAATTAAGGTATCAATTTAAAAATTAAACATACTGACATCTCCAAAAGGTTTCGGAAGATCTGAAAGTTAGAGATGGATAAACCGACTGACTTGAATTCCGGTGAATGTGGCTGTTCTTAATTTGGTGAACGGCTTCGAGATAACTTGATTCATCCCTTCTTGATTCAATCAATTCTTCCTTGATTCAATGAGTTGCCAAACTTTCTTGTTGGGTTGCAGTATGGAAACTTGAATTCTGTGATGCAGATTGTAGTAAAGTAGTTTGAACTTTAGAGAGGATTCGGGTACAGCAGTGTAAACCCTAGAACCGATTCGGTGCAGTGTGGAAGACTGAATCCTTAAAACGAATCCTGATGCGATAATTCTATTCTTGAGACAAATGGTGAACTTCTGAATGCGATGGGATAATTAAATCCTTGAGTGGATTCTAGAATTCTCTGTCGATGAGATAATTAAGTTTTCAAGAGGAATTTTAAACTCTTCTTTCCTCTTGCAGTAAACTAAACCTTGGAGACAGATTCTCAATTTCTTCATCTGACGATGTGATAAATAAATCATCAAGACGGATTATGCATTTTTTTTCGCGTACAATAAGAGAATCTAATCCTTGAGCGAATTCTGGAATTTTCCTTTAGAAATGCAGCAGCTGAGTTCTCAACATGAATTATGAACTTCTTACAGCGTGCGATATAATAAATAAACTCTTTAAGAGAATTCTCAACTTCTCCTCTGGCAATACGGTAAGTAAGTCCTCAAGGCGGATTCTGAACTTTTCTTTCTTTTTGAGATAAATTGTACCATCGAGATGGATTTTGAAGATGCTATAATAAAGTTCTCAAGGTGTGTTCTGAATTTCTAATTCTTGAAACGCGACAATTAAATTTTCAAACGGATTCCAGACTTCTCCTCTGGGAATGCCTGTATCGACTCCTCAAGACAAATTCTGAACTTCTCCTTCCTACGTGCAACGAGATGATCTAATCTTCAAACGAATTCTCGCCTTTTGCTCTAGAAAGACGATAATTACGTTTTTGAGGCGGATTCTGAACTCTTTGTTTTTCTTGAGATAAATTAAATCATCTAGACGAATTTAGAATTTTTCATCTGATGAGGCGATAATTGAGCTTTTCACGGACAAAACCCGGAAAAGTGGCCTTATGCCCATGCAGACCTAACGGGAATATTTTTCTCAGCAGCTCGAACGTAGAAGACGGGAGTGGTTCACAGATAATTTACCATAAATTGACTTAAGAGCTCAATGAAAGACCTCACTTATTTCTTCAAGGTGTTACAATCGATATGGGTGCTAGAAGCCAAATCAAGGACAACACGTTCGTTGATGTAGCTGCGCACCAGCAACACTCTGTAGATATGTAAATTGCTTTCATAATAGTAAACACTCTATACTCAAACTCTTTCCAAGCTTACCAAGGAAATTCTACTAACCTGATCTTAATACTTTTGCTTAAACAAAGTCACAACAGTGTGCAGTGAGCATTAAAGTATCGATACATATTTCAAGACACAACTTTACAGCCTTCGAATTTCAATACTATCAGTTAAATCTTTCAAACAAAGTAATTGTTCTATTAATGATTTTATTTTAACAAGAGGGTTTGATATTTCCAAATATCACTAATGTTTAGTAAGTTCTCGTAACTAGAATCAGAGGTGTCACAAACGTTCACGATCCTAACTTAGTTAGACAAAGTTTTTAAGTTAATGAATTTTAAAACCCACACCAAGATAAATCAAGAAACTTTCAAGTTTACTTTCAAGCACCCGCACAATTCTGATAGGTCCGATAAAGATAATCGCATATAAATCTCACGGAACCATTCCCAACGAGTTTACCCATAAGCTATTTAACACGACGACAATGAATTTGCGGTACGATATTTAATAACGAACAATCCCAGATAGGATCACACCAGGTAAACCTTACTTTAGCTTAACCAAAGACCCGCTCTTAACTTTGAATCGGAACGACTCAATTTCCCACCACGCCCAACTAGGTGCGAGCGTACCAACGTGAGTAAGAGAAAGACAAACAAACAAACACCCCCATTCAAAATAATAGAATATGCTAACTTGTCGCGACCTGAAACGTGTCAAATAATAAAGTTAACACCAGATTAAAACAGGAATCATGCATGGATGTAACACATTCCCTATGCGCGATGGAGAATTTTAATGTAAATTGTTTTATATTGAAACGAGCTTGGCCTGGAACGGTGTTCCTAGTTGACGTAATTCTAAGAATCGCACGTATATTAGCATGAACATTATACAAATTAAATTGGAAACAATGTTAACTAAAATTTTAATAAACGAAAATAACTGAATATATTCGCAATCTCATTGAAATACCATGAAATTTTAAAATGACATTACAGTTCTCAAGGCATATTCTGAATTTCTCCTTCCTGCGATGCGATAATTGAATCTCCGAAGGAATTTTGGGCTTCTCCTCTGACAATGTCTTAATCGAGTCCTCAAGATGAATTTTAAATTTTCGTTCCTGCGTGCGATGAAATAATTAATCTTTCAGCGAAGGCTCGGCTTCTCCTCTGGCAATATAATAATCTAGTTCTGGATGCGGATTTTGAACTTTTTGTTTTTCTAGAGATAAACCGAACAGGCGAGACGGATCCTGAATTCTTCATCTAATGATGCAATAATTAACTTTTCAAGAAATATTCTGGACTTTTTCTTCCTGCGATGCGACAATTGAATTTCCGACTTCTCCTCTGGTTATGCATTAATCGAGTCTTCAAGATGGATTCTGAACTTCTCCTTCCTGCGCGTAATGAAATAATCCAGTCTTTAAGTGAATTTTCGGATTCTTTTTTGGAAATACGATAAATAAGTCTTCAAAGCGGATTTTGAACTTTTCGTTGTTTTTGAGATAGGATAAATTAAATCATCAAGACGGATTGTGAATTTTTCATCTGATGATGCGATAATTGAGTTCTCAAGACGTTCTGAATTTCTCCTTCCTGTGATACAATAATTGAATCTCTGAAAGAATTTCAGACTTCTCCTCTAGGAATGTCTTAATCGAGTCCTCAAGATGAATTTTAAATTTTCGTTCCTGCGTACGATGGGATAATTAACCTTTCAGCAAAGTCTCGGCTTCTTCTCTAGTAATATAATAATCAAGTCCTGGATGCAGATTTTTAACTTTTTGTTTTTCTAGAGATAAACCCAACCGGCGAGACGGATTCTGAATTCTTCAACTGATAATGCAATAATTAACTTTTCAAGAAATATTTTGATTTTTTTTCCTGCGATGCGATAATTAAATTTTCAATGGCAATGCATTAATCGAATCTCCTTCCTGCGTGCGATCGAATAATTTAATCCCGAAGCAAATTTTCGACTTCCCCCCTGGCAATACAATGATTAAGTCTTCGAGGTAGATTCTGCATTTCTCTTTCTTGCAATACAATAATTAAATCTTCGGGCGAGTTCCAGACTTTTCTTTTACCAATGCGGTAATTCAGTCCTCAAGATGAATTCTGAACGTCTCCTGCCTGCGTGCGATCGGATAATTTAATCCTGAAGCAAATTCTCGGCTTCGACTCTGGCAATATTATGATTACGTTCTCGAGGCGGATTTTAAACTTCTCCTTCCTGCAATACAATAATTAAATCTTTGGACGAGTTCCAGACTTCTCCTTTAGCAATGCTGTAACTTAGTCACGATGAATTCTGAACTTCTCCTTCCTGCGTGCGATTGGATAATTTAATCCTCAAGCAAATTCTCGACTTTTCTGGCAATACAATGATTAAGTGCTCGAGGTGGATTCTGAACTTCTCGCTTCTGCAAAACAATAAATAAATCTTTGGGCGAGTTCCAGAATTCTCCATTGGCAGTGCGGTTACTTAGTCTCCAAGATGAATTCTGAGCTGCTCTTTCCTGCTTGCGATCAGATAATTTAATCCTCAAGCAAATTCTCGACTTTGCCTCTGGCATACGATAATTAAGTCCTCGAGGCGGATTCTGAACTTCTCTTTTCTGCAATACAATAATTAAATCTTTAGGCGAGTAGACTTTTCCTTTGCCAATGCATTAATCGAGTCTTCAAGACGGATTCTCAACGTCTCCTTTCAGCGTGCGATCGGATAATTTATTCCTGTAGCAAATTTTCGACTTCCCCTCTGGCAATACAATGATTAAGTCTTCGAGGTAGATTCTGCATTTCTCTTTCTTGCAATACAATAATTAGATATTCGTGCGAGATCCAGACTTTTTCTTTGGCAATGCGGTAATTTAGTCCTCAAGATGAATTCTAAACTTCTTCTTCCTGCATGCGATCGAACAGTTTAATCTTGAAGCAAATTTTCGACTTCCCCCCTGGCAATACGATGATTAAGTCTCCGAGGCGGATTCTAAACTTCTCCTTTCTGCAATACAATAATTAAGTCTTTGAGCGAGTTTCAGATTTCTTCTTTGGCAATACGGTAACTTAGTCATCAAAATAAATTCTGAACTTCTCCTTCCTGCTTGTAATTGAATAATTTAATCCTCAAGCAAATTCTCGAATTCTCTTCTGGCAATACGATGATTAGGTCCTCGAGACGGATTCTGAACTTCTCTTTCCTGCAATACAATAATCAAATCTTCAGGAGAGTTCCAGACTCCTCCTTTGGCGATGAGGTAACCTAGTCCGCAAAATGAATGCTGGATTTCTCCTTCCTGCCTGCGCTGGGATAATTTAATCTTCAAGTTAATTCTCTGCTTCTTCTCTGCAAATACAATAAGTAAGTCTTCGAAGCGAATTCTAATATTTTTTCTTATTGAGATAAATTGAAGCATCGAGACGGATTCTGAATTGTTCATCTGATAATGCGATAATTAAGTTCTCAAGACATCTTCTGGATTCTTCTTTCCTTCTATGCGATAGTCGAATTTTTCAACGGATTCCCGACTTCTTCTCTGGCAATGAATTAATCGAGTTCTCAAGATGAATTTTGAATTTTTCCTTTCTGCAATGCAATTATCAAATCTTCAAGTAAATTTTCGGCTTCTCCTCTGGCAATATAATAATTAAGTTTTGAGGAAAGATTTGAGTTTCCTTTTTGAAATAAATTGAACCATCAAGTCGGATTCTGAATTCTTCATCTGATGATGCGATACTTATGTTGCCAAGAAATATTCTGAATTTCTCTTTTCTGAGATGCGATAATTAAATTTTCGAATGGATTCCGGACTTTTTCTTTCGCATTGCCTTAATCGAGTCCTCAAAACGGATTTTGAACTGCTCATCTGGCGGTACGATAATTAAGTCCTCAAAACGAATTTTCATTTTGAATTGAACCATCAAGGCGGATTCCCAACTTTTCTTTTTACAAAGCTTCAACTGAAACTGGTTTTTGTTTGAGATTCCGATGGTACGGCGGAGGGACACCTAATTAATTTATGCAAAACCAGCATCTATTGCTAATAAACCTGTTTGCTCTATAGAACTGTGGTACTTCCATACTGTTTTCGAAGGACCATGAACAATTAAGATGCCAGAAAGATGGACTGGATCCATGGTACGATCCAGTAGATAGGATCGATGAATCATGTCAAGCTCCACAACAAACAATGAAAGACGAGACCTAGCGGTGCATAGAAGATATTAACAGTCTTTCTCTTTTCTGCTTTTTGATCGAAGTGTACAGATCATTTATCTATCTTATTTTTCCTGATTTGTATCCAATTGTTGTTGTTGTCCAGATTATATAACTTCTGTTGTAATGTGTTCTTCCTCGAATATGGCAGATTCTGCCCAAAAATTGTTTTCCTGGGAGTACTTCAATAGTCTAATTCTTGTTTTTAATACAAAACAATAACAGCGTTTGCAATTAGTGAGATTGTTCTTATTTGGAGTCTTAAACCATTAATACCTCAACTCGATTTTTGTTCATTATGCTAAATGTATCGCAATTGACGAAATATAGCATTAATAGTAGCAACACCTAACTGAGTTAGCTCATTGATGCAATGCAATCCAATACTTAATTCTTCAATGTATTCTGATAAGATTAACTATGCATTTCAGTTTTTTATTAATTGAGAAGAGACTTGCTTTATAAAATAACTCAGAAATCATCATCATCAAAGTAAAAAGATGACACGATTATCTTGGATGGATGTAGCAACTACAAAGTGTTTAGCTGTGGAATAATAACCAAAGCAATGTCTTTGTTGTCAATGCATACAAGGAAATAACAAAAAAGCATAACAATGAACTGCACTTTAAGAAAAGCTAAATATCTAACCAGTAAATGAAGTAGAAAACCTACGTATAAAACAGTCAAGATCTTAAAAGTTAAAAGATAGGTATAGTAGACTTTATATTATATTTTCAAAGGTTACTGAAGAAACTTGTTATAAGTATAATTAGTTTTCCAGAACCCCATTTACATTATGGAATATCAGTTGTCCTAGATTATTTTGAAATTCACTGTACCTACACGAAATGAAAACCACGAGTCGTAGTAAAATTTAAAAATAAGGAAACACAGTTTAATTAGAAGGCAAATCCAATTTGTAATTTTCTTGTAAAACGACATTAATGATTTAAATTAACCAGGAAGGCGTATAACATCTGATTTATTATTATAAATAGAATTCGCCTTCGGGCTGAAGCGCGTTAGTAAAGTTTGAAAACTAGAGACGTGAATTACATCTGTATTTCATCAAAGCTACATAGTTGTTAACAAGTAGGTACATACATATTTATTAGTGTGGTTACATTATTTTTACATAAAGCATCAGTTCTGTTAGAATTTATATTAAATACGATTATGCCGACTCTAGCTTCGTGTTCACGTACTTAGTTACACCGCGTCCAAACTTAAATAAAAAACATTCTAATAAATAAAATTTGAAATGACATTTTTATGTTTGCCTTTACCTTAGAGCGAGTCATAATTTACTAAAAAAATTTCTCGCATGAAAAACTTAAGAAAATTAAATACGGGAAAGAAAAACAGCTGCCCTACTATCATTCTAAAGTTAATCTAATAAAATTTCCAAAACTGTTGGCCTTTCTTTAAGTAATAAATTCTGAGTGGTGAAAACTAATAGCTATTTTCTTAATGCTGAAAATTGCTGAAAGTATTATTTTTGTGAAACTCAAGACATTAATCATATAGTACTTACATTTCGTTTCTAACTGTAATAATATATATAATCCTGAAACTATAGTTAAATTAATTATCTTTGACTAATTAATATCGGTTAACACGCAGGAATATAACTACAGATAATTTAACTTAAATAGCGCTGTTCATTTGGGTAATTACGAAAACTGAACTTATAAAAGGTCCCCAAGAAGAGAACATTCAAGAATTATTACAAGACACTCATGGATAATTAATAACCCCTTGAAAAGGACGAACTAATATATTATAAAGTGCGAAATAACCCACAAAAGACCTTTGTCTCACGCCCAGGGTGTCCTTAACTAATTTTAATATAATAAGCACGGAGCGTTGAGTGAACTCGAAGAACTAGATTAAAAACTTTAATGCTCTTTCATAACGTAATATGGTTATTAAGTAATATACTTATAATTTATGACGTATGAAATGCATCTTTATATTTTAGTAAAAGACACACCGAACCGTAAACTAAATCAATTCATAAACTCCTCACGAGATTATTTCTTCTTTTAATATTAAAAATGAATTTTATGACTTTTTCTCAATATAAACTATTTTTAATGTTATTAAAATATATTTTAATTATTCTCAGTTTTATTCATTTAAACATTAACTTTTTATATTCAAAATATTCAGCTTCAATTAATTCTTAAGTAGATTAATAAATTATTAGCTTTTTTGCAATGACCTTAATCTACTTACAATATATATTATATAATTATGTACATGACTTCATGTATGATAAAAAAATTATTTTTAAAACAATTTGTGCAGAATTGTTTTACATTTTCCTACGTTGTAAAAAGAAATAAACACTTGAGATTAATTGATTTTATTAAATATAAATTAAATTATATTGCATTTTGTTATGTTTGAGTATTTTTTTAACAGCGGCTGTGTTTTTCTTAATTGTAATCATTTTACTTATAATTATAATGTAATGTCCACCGTTGCTCTAAGGTAACAGGCATCTTATGGTTCTCTCTATAAAACAAATTTTATTTTTGTCAAAAAAGATTTTCCTGTTACCCAGGCAGAACAGCTACGTTAAGATGACGTCTACATGTGGTCGAATTTAACCGAAGACGTCTATCCTCCCTTAATTTGACGTCTTATAAACGTGATTTTGTAAACGTATATTTGACATAATATATGAACGTTGAATAAACGTCGAATATATGTCCCTGCAAGTCCCATATTTATTAAAAAACATAAATAAATTTGCCTCTATATTGTGCATTTTACAGGCGACAATAAAAAGCAGGTATAATAAATTCTAATATATTTAAATGTTATTCTTATTAGTTAATCTGATAAATTTTTAAAAATTTAAAACAAATGTACATCTCTTTGTTGTTAATTACAAATCATATCTTTCATTTTTTCTTAATTGAGGTATTGTATTAATAATTAAAATAATGTAAAAATTGATAAAAGATAAAGAAAAGTGGTTTGCGGTTAACAAGAAAGAGACGGAACTCACAAGCACATTGTGTTCTTGGCGGTGTGGGGGTTATGTGCACACGCACAGATGATACAGATGATTCTATGCGGTTGCGCAATTGCCAATGCTACTTGTAGTTGTGGTTGTTGATTGTTGCTGTGTGTTGCCGTTTGCTGACAATAAAAATTGAAATAAAACTCTCAACCATTACTGTTACGCTATTGTATTATTATTGTTATTCATATATTATTGGTAAGTATTATTTAACACAAATTATCATCACTTTAAACAGTTTAATAACGAATATTCAGCATGTCAGATTTCTCCGTGTTGGAATTTTGCAAAGAAGATGGCGTTGGTCTTGCGATAGTAAATAAATCTTGGTTGTCCTCAAGAAAACAGCGTGTGTATTGGCCTCCTGTTAAAAATCCTCTGATTTTTAATAAGATTGTTTGCAGACCTGTTCCAGATTTTAAAGAGGATTGGAAATTATATGCAGTCGAACGGATATTTTGTGAAACTGGTATTTTGTACATACATATGTAGTAGTACAGTAAATATTCAGTATTTTTATTGAGTGTACAAAATGTGGCATTTAAATAGCATAATTGGCAAGTGTATGCTGCTTCTCTTATCACAAGGGAAAAGTAATGAATTTGTTTCCTTTCCAGTGCTTCATGATGTTAGTTAAGGATTTAAAAGAAATAAATGTATAAATAAAATAATAGTTTTGTACATGTAATGTAATTTGCAGAATTTTATTGTTTTATTTATTTTTTACAACTACATATATTATGTTTTTGCCGTTTGATTTTCAAAAAATAAAGTGTTTGGTTGCTATACTTTTATTTATTTATTTGGTGGTTTATAAGTAGAAAGCACCTGTCTTATGGAATGGCACATGTGGAAGCCCCACTGTAGGCAGATATCACAAATTTTATATAACAATAAATAAATGAATTTGTTCTTTCCTAGGTTATCAGTCATTATTTCATTAAAAATTTAAATGTTATGTTCTTTCATTTATTTCTTAACTGAAAAATGACTGATAATTTAAAAGAACAAATTCATTTATATTGTTACATTAAATCTGCCATACCCGCCTGTGACGGGCGTCCGCGTGTACCGCTTTAATCGTGAGCTGTATTTTTGACGTCTTTGAGACGTATATATTGCTACGTCATTGACACGTCTAGTACTGACGTCAGTTTAATGCTGACATTGTTACGTTTTATTAACGTTTTTTCTACCTCAAACATCGCGTCACGCTGACGTATAAGCAAACCTTATTTCGACGTATAAATGACGCGAGTGTCCTGCCTGGGTAGTAAGATAAAACTTTTTCTGTGAATTCTTTCTACTTCCCCCATCCCAACATCTCTTAGGAAGATGTTTTCTAAAGATCGGAAAATTGGGATACAAAATAGCTTGAGCAGCTATGAAAATGATCAAAAGATTTTGCTTAGATGCAATGTGTATGACAAATAAGTTTCTTGCGAAAAGATACTTCTCTTATTCTTTAATGATTCTAAGTAGCCTCAACTCTAAAATCTGGAAAGCTGACATACGTACTACGTAATGTCATTTTAAAAATCTTATATCGTTACACTATTTTAGGAATATATTCAGTCATTTTTGTTTATTAAACTTTTTTTTGAAAGTACGTTTCAATGCATTTTGTATAATGTTTACCTTAATACACGTGTGGTTCTTTAAAAAAGATTGTTTATCGCACTTCAGTCGTTCATTTCTTGTAACTGTGTCCGTTAAGAATGCTGTCTCGAGTAGAACTTGTTTCAATACGGGTTGATTAGTATTTACGACAATTCTCTATTGCAGATGGAAGCGTGTCGTGTTTATAGACGATTCCTGTGTGATTCTGTCTTATAAGAGATATCAGTGAGTTTATTTGTAGAAACGTAATTCGTCAAGAAAAAACGCGTGTTTTAATTAAAACACAACCACTCTATCTTGTTATTGTGTTAATTATTTTATACAGGGTGTCCCGCGACTCGACTGACATAGCTTAAAGGCGCGTTCTTTAGGTCATTTCAAGTCAAAGATACCTAAACATATATGTCCGAAACTCAATAGTAAAGGAGTTATAAGCGATAGCATTTTCCATACAACAAATGGTTTTAAAATCAAGAATATGCCGACGTTCACTTTATTTATGGATTCTAAATAAAAAGTTAACAAGCGGTTGTAGCAGGACGGCGCACTTCTTCATTTTGGTAGAAATGTAACAACATATCTAAATAACAACTTTCCTAACTGGTGGATTGGAAGAAAAGGTTCAATTCCCTGGTTATCGAGGTAACCAGACCTAATGTCTTTGTTTTATTACTTTTTGGAGGCACATGAAGAATTTAGTTTATGTCGAGAAATTTCACACTAGAGATGTATTACTTCATAAAATTTTGGCTGCAGCAACATCCGTAAGGGCGGACCCTCACACTCTTCAAAGAGCTACCTCTTCAATTATAAGAAAAGCTAGATTGTGTACTTAGGCAGAAGGAAGACATCTTGAACAATTAATGTAATTAACTTTGTGTTTAAACATATTGTTTATTAATAAAACACAATGTTATGCCAAAGTGTGGCGCATCTTTTTTTAAATTAATTATTGCCCATAACTCCTTTACTGTTGAGTTTTGGGCATATATGTATTAGTTATTAGAAACACGCCTTTAAGCTATGTCAGTCGAGTCGCGGGACATCCTGTATAACAAACATAGACAATTCACATTTTGACATTTCGTTGACATAAACAAAAGAGAAAACTTAACATTTTATTAATTCAAATGGGTTCCTGTGCTTTTGTGGGATGTAATTCTGTCGTCTTGGCGCGTTGGAGGTCGCAACAAGCAAGAACATTCCATAGTAAAGAAAGGGGTGTTTGGTTCGCTGTCTTTGTTTCTCTTACGTTTAGTACGGTTGCGCCTATCTAGGCGTAGTTTTGGATTTAGTCCGCTTAGCGCGTATGGAAAGCGCGCGGACAGTAAGTCTAAGTCAGTTAGAAACAGAGCTATGATTCATCGAATACATAACATCTAACTAAATGTTGGGATTGTGAATATGGCGTCACCCCTTGCTCCAGTTTTAAAGACCTATTAAATATCAATAATACTCGGGGGTATCGAACCTTTTATTATTGAAACTTGTCGACTGGTAATTATTTCGTTTTAAAATTTGATTGGCAGCAGTGAACACCTGTAAGTAGTTTTGTAAAATTGGGTGTAAAAATGTGCTCCGGCGTTTTTTGTATTTAAACATTTTCCCGTGAGTCAGTGAAGCATTTCTGCTTACTGTTTCGTGTATGAAAGCATGAGAGGGTCATTGACTACTCTGTCAGCCGTGAATGTCAAGTAAATGTAAGAAATGATTTCCCTGCATGGAGTCTAAATCTAGTGAAGCCTTCTGTCAAGACTAAGTCTTAGCTGTTTGTTAATTGTAAGGTATTCCTAGGTTAATAGCTTTGTTTATTATTTTTTTTTTGGTAACAAGATTAGCTATGTACGTAGTTTTATACGTTGACTTAGTAGCGACAGGTACCAACAGTTGAATTCAGGGTCATAAGTTACTTTTTTCAATTAACTAAATTTGCTAAAGTTGTCACACAAAGACCTTTGGCTTCGTTTGTTCTTTTCAACGTTCAGAAGTCGTATAATGAAAATTTTGTGTTTTGTTTAGATTTATCACTGCGGTCTGGAGTGATCAGTGACCATCGGCTTGCAGTGTAAGTTAGTTAAGCAAATTGCTGTGAGTTAAAAAATGTTCATTGCTACCAGGGCGTTTTACGTATGAAGTGCTTCCTGGTGGGAAACCACAACAGCGAATGTGATGATCTTGAAATGATTCCTGACATCTTAAACTTATAGGTGAGGTCTTCTATTGAGTTTCTAACTTAATTTATGTTAGTTTACTTTGTGAATCTCCCCCTTCTCTGATGTTTTGAGTTGCTACAATAGATGTTGACTTATTCAATATAATTCCTTGGAAGAAAGATCCTTTATATCTATGTGATGCTGTCCAGGATTATTTTTTATGATTCAACTAGAACAGGTTTCTTTCTAGTAAACTATTTTGCAACTGTTAAAAAATTCCCAAAATTACTCTATGTAGACATCCATGAAAGAACCATCAAACCACTCTTCAGAAGACGGTAATATCAATAATTACCTTTGATGTCTCGATAGTGGACTTTTAATGACTTTAATGAGTTATGTAGTCCGATTTTAAAATAATTCGTTGTAAGTATGCGCTGCCTTCCTGGTTATTATTACTTGATCCTGCCTACCCAATGTTCCCATCTGCTACGTTGTACTCACAGCCAGCGCGCAACCCCGCGCTACCGTTTTATACCTACCTTGCCACCGCTTTGCATAGTATTATACTAGCTTGGTGAGTGTTGAACTTCAACATTGAACTTATTAGAAAAATTTTTAGTTTAGTGTCATGAGATAAGCGGCAAGTTAAGAATTTTAATCAAATACTTTGCAAGACCATTATTTCCAGAATTTAATATATTTCGGAGACTTGAGTTTTGGTTGCCAAGCAAAATGGACGTGCGACGGTCGAACGACGATAACAACCTATTAAAGCGCGGACTATCTCGTAAAATTGTAGAATTGAGTTCAATGGTGAGACGTAAAGTAAAGGGTTTAAAATAATACGTAAAGTTGTGTAGAGTTTAAAAGCAAGTTATTGCATAAGGTAACAGTAGCATGAGATAAAAAATGAGATTTCGCAAAAACTTTAAGATAAACATCCAAACAGAAAAGAGAGTATACAGGGGTCTTTCGAAAAGTTACAATTAGTGATTCAATTAATTGTTAGGTGCCCAGGTATAAAGAATCAGATTCTAAGTGATTATTCCACTAATAATAAAAACAAAACAAGGAAAGATAGTGAAGAGGGTAATTGAACAGAAAAAGTAACATAGCAAAAACATCCCCGAAACAAAGGTTTGTAGATGATATACAGGAAATAAAAGATATTTTAAGAACATTGGTGGATAACAACACCGAAGTATGGAAGAACTGAAAAAAATAAGAAAAGGATAAAGCGCATTCCATATCAAGAAATCGAGAAATTACAAGAAGAAAAACCAATTAATAAAGGACAAACATCCAGAAATTAAACAAAAGAGTTAACCAATCGGGTACGAGGCAAAGGAAATACAACGGAGTAGTGAAAAGGCTAAAGTTGGATGCAAATGATGAAAATATACCAAAGAAAACAATTAA
>VTPC01002099.1:0-13924 GCA_011009095.1 Ignelater luminosus
GTATAGTTATATTTTTAAGATAAGAAAATTGGCCGGGGCTACCCCCTTCTCCTACTCTTTATTTCGAGGGCATTAATATCTTTGATCTTTATCCTGGATAAGGCATCAGCATTAGTGTTGTAATCGCCCTTTTTGTATACTACTTCATAGTCGAATTCTTCTAGCTTGAGACGCCATCTGAGCATTTTTGAATTCGGCTCTTTTAACGACCAGAACCAGACTAACGGCCTATGATCGGTGTAGATGGTGAATCGCCGTTTATACAGATAAGGCCTAAAATATTTGACGGCCCAAATAATTCCTAGTAGCTCTTTCTCTATGGTTGAATACCGTTGCTCAGTCTCATTTAGTGTTCGACTTCCAAAACAGACGGGATGATCTGATTTGACTGTTCCTTGGCTTAGAACTGCACCCACTGCGACGTTGCTGGCATCTGTCGTCAATATGAACGGTTTCTTGAAGTCTGGAAATTTTAAGACTGGTGAGTAGGGTCTTGCATCTTTCGATAGCATCCAAATATCCTTTAGTCAATTCAATTTTTGCGCTTTTCTTTAGGCACTTCGTTAGTGGTTTAGTGATGCGTGCGAAGTCCTGGATAAATTTTCAATAATATCCTACGAGTCCGAGGAACCCTTTAAGTTCCTTGCGTTTTTCGGTATTGGATAATTTAAAACGGCATCAACCTTTTCCGGATCTGATTTGACTCCATCAGAGGTCAAGACATGTCCCAAATATTTGATCGAGTTTTTCATAAATTTGGATTTTTCCAACTTCACTTTGAAATTGGCTTTTCTTAACTTTTCAAAAACTTTCTCAAGTTTCTGTATATGCTCTTCAAGCGAAGTGGAATATATCACGATGTCGTCTAAATATACCAAACAGACATCTTTCAGCAATCCTTTCAGGATATCGTCCATGAGGCGCTGAAAAGTTGCTGGGGCGCGAAGGGCATAAGGTGGAATTCCTAGTGCCCTTGCTCCGTTACAAATGCTGTTTTTTCTACGTCTTTGGGATTCATTTCCACTTGATGATAACCACTCACTAGGCCAATCGACGAAAAATACTGGGTCTTTCCCATTTTGTCTAAAATATCTGTAATATTTGAGAGAGGGTATTTATCCTCGATCATATTTTTGTTTAAACGCCTATAATCAATTATCATACGGACTTTATGTCTACCATTCTTGTTGGTTTTGATTATGTGTGTCGGACAAGCCCATGGTGATACTGAAGGTCGTATTATATCTTGCTCCAAAATTTCTGCAATTTGTTGCTTTAATAGTTTTTTGGTTCAGGTTTATGTAATAGTGTCTCAAAGTCAATGAACTTTGGTCTTCAGAATAAGTCTGTGGTTCCAGATTTGCACCTGAATAACAAATACCATAGTCGGACGTACATTTCAGATATTTGAGAATTTTCTTTACAACTATCCAGTGCTCCTTTGATGGACTGTCCAGAAATCTGCTTACTTGAGCCACTGAAAACATTATGTCGGGCCTAGAGGCAATGGCCAAAAACATTAGCTTGATGATAGGGTACTTCTCCAGCTGGATTATCTTATTGTTTTCGAAGAAAAGAATTTTGATCAGCTGATACCTTTGCAGATTTAAAGTCTTCCATGTCAAATAATTTTAAAATTCGGGTCACATAGGACTTGTTGATAAATGAAGAAACTTCTATTTGGTCTATCTCGAATGATTTCTAGATCAACATATTGATTTGAATCATAGACGGTACACTCAAAGTTCTATTCATCACAGCTATAAACTGATCAAGAACGTTTAGATCATTTCTTATTAAAAGTGTATCATTCGCAAATAAGGCTAAAATAAGAACGTTCTTGTCTGAATCCAATTTCTTAATAGAAAATTGTGATAGAAATTTTATAAAAAATTTGTTCCAACAGGAAGGAGATTGTTTCAACCCAAAAAGAATCCCGTTAAGCTTGCAAACTAGGTTTGCTTTTTCAAACTCAGGAGGTTGAGACATGTAAATCTCTTTCTTCAGTGTACCAATTATGAAGGCAGTTTTCATGTCAAACTATCTAATCTCTAAATTTCTAACTGCTGCTATTGATAAAATAATGCGAACGGAATCACACCTTACCACTGGAGCGAAAGTTTCTTTGACGTCGATCCCTTCGACTTGGCTGTAGCCCTTAGCACACGAGTGACCTTTGAATCGAGTTACCCCGTCATTCGGACTTGTTTTAATACAGTAAACCCACTTAGTCTTAATAATATTCTTACTTTCAGGTTTTGGTAGTAGAGTCCACGTATCATTTGACTTCAGAGCCTCTATTCTTTCTTTCTCTTTAGCAGAAGCCTTGAAAATCCAGTCCAAAGCTACCTCGAAAAACAGTTGTTTAAGATTTGCCGATTTTTTCAAGTTTAGCTGATCACAGACAGATGAGGTGTCAACCGATATAGCCAAACTAAAGAGCCTCCGGAATGAAATAAACAACGGACTCAAAGAGAAGAAAGAGAATCCTCTGCCTGGCCCAATAATAGTTTATAAGGTTGTGAGTATTTTACCTTTCAGTCCAGTTGGATGATGTTCACAGAGGACAACAAAAAGACCTTTGATGAGCTAGCGATTCAACTGTGTACGTTTGAGAGAAACTTTTTAAAGGTCAGTGGGAGCAACTCAGCTGTACAGGAGGCTTTCGAGGTGAGACCCACCAAGCAAAAACAAGGTAGGCCAAAAAAGTCTAAGTCTAAGAAAGGGGACTCCTGCAATAACTGTAAAGAG
The DNA here is from genome assembly GCA_011009095.1 of Ignelater luminosus. NCBI lineage: Eukaryota > Metazoa > Arthropoda > Insecta > Coleoptera > Elateridae > Ignelater > Ignelater luminosus. The sequence goes on from VTPC01002099.1 coordinate 2,752, forward strand.
GTAAGACACCGGGTTTATCAATGCCCGAAGTGGGTTGCTGATGGAAAGCCTAAAAAGTTTCAGACCTCAGCAGTTGTGAGTGCCACGCTCCTGTCAGTAGAAGTAGAGGCTTTTGCAACTGAGGCAGACTCAGCTTCGTGGTGGATTGATAATGGTGCAACTAAGCATGTGACCAACTGTGCAGATTATCTTATAGAGTTTCACAAGTTTGATAGTCCTTGTGGTGTTAAAGCAGCAGTGTGGGCAGAAATAGTAGGTGCTGCCACATATAAATAAAACAGGAAAATCGCCTGTAGAAGAAGCAAGCCCCATACGAGCAGTAGATGGACAAGAAACCCAGAATAAAACATTTACGCATTATTGGATCTGCCTGTTATGTTCACATTCCAGTGCGGAGACTCCAGGAAATGGACAAGAAAGCTTTACGGGTTCCCTAGTTAGTTACTACGGTGATAAAAGATACATAATCTGGATAAAAGACAAAAATAAGATAGTTCTCTGAAGAGAGGGTCACATTTAACGAAATACCAGGTCAGTGCGAGGAACGTATAAAATTACCAGTGAGAGATATAGAGCATCCAAATGTGGGAAAGCAAATTGAGGATGCCAGGTTTATTCAGAAACAGAAGAAATCACAGAAACAGAAGAAGGAATTTCAAACTGTGAAGAACCTGAAGACGATGGAGAAGAATCTCTTTAGACTCTCTCCAAGAATTTAAGAAACCGTTTAAGTTTGAAGAAGCCAGAGAGGAATGAAGACTTTATAATGTTAAGTAGAGACATAATGATTGAGACAGACACTCCAGATCATACGAAGAGACAGTCAATTGGAAAAAGTCACTATTGGAAGAAAGCCATGAATCAAGAGATAGGGTCGCTTCTAGAGAATGATACGTGGATGTTAATGGTCACTTTACCAAAACGAGCTATAGCCATTCCTTACAAGTAGGTTTATAAAGTAAAGATCCATCCAGATGGTAGGATTGGGAAGTATAAAGCCAGATTTGTAATAAAAGGTTTCAGCCAGCGACAAGGAGTTGATTACTATCAGCTCAGTTGCAAAACTGAGCACAATCCGCTCGATGCTCAGTATTCCTGGAAAAGAAAGTATGTACTTACTTTTGTTTGACGTCTCAACTGTATTTGTATATGGTGATTTAGAGAAGACCATCTATACACAACAACCGGAGGGATACAAAAATAATTATGGGAGGGTATGTAGGCTGAAGCGTTCTTACAGGTTAAAGCAAGCCCCTAGATGTTGGTCCTTAAGTTTTAGCACATTCCTTCGGCGGGCTGGTTTTGAGATTAGCGACGCTGATCGATGTGGTCAAGTAAGTTTTGTAATTTAACTTCTGCTTTCCTTTCATTACTTGTGATGCTATCTGCAGTCAGATAGCACTTCTTTTTTGTAGCCAACAATTTGTGGTAGGAGGGGAAGTGGAAATCATTTTTTGTCAGTTTAAGCTGAATGAATGGAACAAATGCTTCTATCAAGAGAAATTTGTTTATTTTTACGTCTTTCTTTTATGCTCTGTTTCAATTTTGTGACATTTTTGGAAGAGGATACGATTCCGCGGACAGTACTGGCCGCATCCTTTCTACTTGCCTTTCGAAGGCTGATCTTGAGGACAGTTGCGAGTTTTCTTCACTTTTCTTTGTTCAGTTCTTGTTGAATTTTTATTTAAATTGTAACGATGACTGCCTTCCAGTGGAAGACAAAGGAATTCTATCACGTTCTCCACTGTTCTCTACAAATCTTTGATGGATAGAGTTCTATTTTTTCAACTTCCTAAATCATGGTGAATGCATGTCAGGACCTGATGTATACAGATCTTTCACCTAGAATACTGAGTTTAGTCAAGCTAGATCGTGATTTTGAACCACTGTGCGACAGTTGAAATCACATTGTTTTATTGTTCTTGCACGGAATTTGCCAAAATTTACTCTCGGCCCGAAAAAGACCCGGTAGCTTCTTGATCGGCCCGACAGGCCGAACAGTCCGAAAAGCTTAAACGGCCCGACCAAGAAACCTGAAGGGCGCAAAAGTTCAAACGGCCCGATAGACCCGAAGGGCCGAGAAGTCAAAACGGCCCGGCAGACCCGTATGGCCAGAGAGATCCGATAAGCCCTACAAGACCGAACGACCCGTTTGACACCGTTCTCTACAACTTAATTGTAATGTATAAGTGTTTTCTCTCTGTCCTCCGCCCCCATCTCTCGAATTTGTGGCCTCTCTTCCGGCGGCAATTGTGACAGGCTATTTGAATACACGTCACGTGTCCCTTGGATATGAGACCGCAGAGAAAACGACCTCGCTGACCTCATCTTTCGATAAGTATCAAAGAAATTCCACTCCTAACTACATCCTTATCACTGATTATTTAATTCTTTTCTTCGATGAACAAAGCGCGCTGGAACGAGTTCTAGGTCCACATCGTCTGTAACGGTTTTTCGTATTTCTTTTTGTATTTACCTATTTCTTTTATGGATGCTCTTGTATCAGTGAATGTAGAACCTGTAGAGTCCTTTATAAACGAGTAGCTGTAGTCATTCTTCGTGCTTTCCAGTAGATCAGTAAATGTGAACGCTTAATTCGAGTCGTCAATACCGTTGGTCATGTCGTGTGTCGTTAACGTTTGTGTGCTGAGTAGGGTGCGTAGGACAAAAAAAATAATTTTGACGGTTTTTTGGAATTAGTTTTTGGAAAAACGAAAAAGCTTAACCGCTCTCCACTCCCTCTTGAAGTCAGAAATCTTATTAAAGAAAAACGAAGAGTTTATCTCCTACATATCCGAATCCAGAATCCCTTGGTGAAGACGCAGTGAAAAATGATTCAACGCTCTAGTCTGCAGAATACCACCAGGTTGAGGGAAACACCTCGTTTTACCATGTGCTCTAATCTGCATCACAGAGACGGCGACAAGTTTTGGAACAAATCTCGATGCTTAACCGCGCAACGTCACTTGGGGCTTCTCTATCTCGAGCATCAAGGTGATAAAGTTACAGTACCGACCTCCCCAATCCCAAGCTGAAATTTTTGTCAATTCTTTTGAGAATATCCACCAATCACCTACCGAGCCACTTTTCAATGACCACCACTTCCATCGGGATAACTAACAAATTGAAAATCTACGCGATATCCACCTTTTGGAAATGATGCCACCAGCCCCACCCAGGACATCATCGACCTTATCCAGGAAGAAGAAACGGCGGCAAGAATCTACCCCCGGCTAAGATACCATCACCAAGCAAGATCTCTTTTGTATTTGTACGTGGATAAATAATGAAAAAGTTATTGATAAACACAATTTATTTCAAAGTTACAACATGTGCATTCAGACCCGAAAAACATACGTCTGTACGCGGCGGCTGTCGGCGAGAAAAGGGCAAGCGCAACCCTTGTTGCAGAGGGCGTGTGTTGCGGCCAGGGTGTTTTCGTGTTACCAACTGTTGAGCAACAATGACCAACTTACAACATTTCAAATAGAAATAGTACATTTCATTTAAATATACAACAATCTCCATCACCTTTCTTCTCCTGCATGGAAATCTTTCACAGGTATTTATAATTATTCCCAAACCTAACAAAAAAACGCTTTGATCCTACCTTTTACAGACCAATCTTCCTTCTCAACGTCATAGAAAGAATTCGTGCCGATAGTCTCACAGAATGTCTAACTATCAATAATAAAACCCCGAATCACCAGCTCGATTTTCGTTCTTGTCAATTCACATCCGATCACATTTTTCAACTGAATCCCGATGCCAACAGCTGCATCAATTCCGGTCGCTGCGTTACAGCCACCCTCCTCGAATTGAACTTACTTTTGACAAGGTCTGGCACAAAGATCTTCTACTGAAACTCACCAATACAGACGTTTCCCTCCATTCTGTTTGCATAATTAATAGTTTTCTCTCTCACCAACAACATAGAGTCCAGATCGGTCAAACCTTCTTCAGATATTCCCTAATGCTAAATACTTTCTCCAATTATCTACCTCCTACACTGCCATGATATCCCTACACCGCAACATTCCATCACCTGAATGGTCCAATTCGCCGACGATACCCTGAGTGTTGTCTCCGACCACTACCGACTATAGAGACTTGGTTTCAGCGGTAGAGAGTTAAGCCCAACACTGATAAAACTCAAACTATCCTCTTTCGTAGCAAAAATTTCTCAGAAACTTCTAGACTTATAAACAGGGCAATACACGCTTAGGACTTTGGGACTACCCTCGACCTCTCCTACGGTTAAATACCTGGAATTACATTTAGTTCAACCTTAAACTTGTGGGAAGAGTTAAAGCGCTGTTTGACTATTTTTCAGCAGCACACTGACCTTCTTTCCAAAATCCTCGGTGGCATTCCAGGCTGCCATATCTGCAATCTACTCTTTTATTTGACCTATCATGGATTACAGATTCACGTGCTTTTTAACTGTCCTTCGCAGTCTGATCGAGCGGCTCCGCACTAAGGAGAGGGCAAAGCCCGTAGCCTTGGGAGAGGGCCATAAGCATGAGGATTCTCGACCTGGATTGCTCTCATCCTACGGGGGAAGTTTGCGATCGTGCCAGGATTCCTACGGTGGATGCGCGCCTCAAATTTCTGAGAGGTCACTACGTGACGAAGGCGGTCGACAAAAACAGAATGCGTACCTTAGAATTACCTCGCTTCATTTCGGTTGATCATCGGGGGATTCCCCGAATCAAAATGAAATATCCTCCAACTGTCTTCTTGCAAGATACTCAAAATCTTTTTCGTGATCTCGAAGACGTCCACTTCATTCAACTTTGCTGCACTCCTGATACAAATAGTCCACACCACCTCAAATAAATTCTGGCATTTCTGCATGACTGCATTAAGTCTGCGGGAGCACCCAGGGTTTCGTTGGTTTTTTTGTTTTTTTTCTTTCTGTTTTTCGTACAGTTGCTCACTTCTGTTGTTTGCAAAAACGAAACCTATCAGTAGATATTATCCACTAGGGGAGCACTTCCTCGCCCTCGGGCTACATACTGTCCTTGTGCTGGGGCTCGGCGCCTTCCTCTCCTGATTGCTGCCTGCCTCGTCACGCCTTGCCTTACATTCCGCAACTCAACGAAGAGCGTTACAGACAAGTCTTCCAACTAACTTTTCCTTGGGGCTGGAGGGAAGCTCAATAGGTTCTAAAGGAAAATGAGTAAACTTCAGCTTCCTGTATGAAGTCACCATTTAAGTAATCAGCAATTTAAAATTAAAGTATTCTTACAAACACATGCAAATAAGATTACATACGTTTACTGTCCTAAGATCCTTGTATCAACTATTACTGCTATACATAGAAAGTAAGCTTTTTTGGCAAATAAATCTACAGAAAAAGATTTTATTAAACATTGCCAAGTGGACTTTTTATTGGGTTAATATTTAATTAATGCTTACAAATGATTGAATTTATTTTTTTGAATTATCGCTGATTATTTGAACTTAATACATATAATAAATCACTTTAATGACATTTTAAATTCCTTAAAGCTAAATTCACAAATCAATAACAGATTATACTAATCCTTTTAATTCCTGGAACAACCCAAAAATTAAGTGCTTTATTTGTATTTTTGTACTGAATATCCTATCGATAAGATATTCCTACAATTCATTCTTTGTAACGTTATGAAATTCATACCTTAAAGAAAAATTGTTGTTTAAAGAATGATATCATATAAGAGCAAAACACATTAATAGAAAAACAAACATTTATTGGAATACCTATGTACACAATTTTCACAACATATCTCTATCCTATGTATCTTAAAACAAAATTAAAAATGTGGTAAACAAACTTTTCCTGCAAAAAGTTCCGAGATTACTGTAATCCATAAGGCTAATACAAATAATATATATGAAATTCCAACTTGATGACTATTCGGAAGTTGATACGGTTGTCCACCAATTTCATCTACATGGAAACCCATCGGAAATATAACAGCAGCCAAACAGAATAATACCACTGCAATTTAAATAAACGTTAAAATATAACAAGTCACAGACTTATTATTAACTTACTTGCTGTAAAACCAACCCATCTAGCATACGGTACAACGTTTCGATCCCAATGTGACGATGCTAACAATATAATGGTTGTCGTAATACATATACAACCAACAAATATGCACACCAAGGCGAGTAGCCATTCAGGTTGAAGATCGGGTGTAAAACATACTTGTGGACGATTATACAAAGTCATGCATGTCCACATCAATCCTAGTCGTGTATCACCTAAAATATTGATTGCATGTTGTATGACTTTATAAATTAATTACAGTTGCAAACGATTATTACCTCCTACATCTGTTATAATCCAGTCTGGCATCGCTAAACTTACAATAGCAAACACATCAGCGGCCATAAACAAAGTTCCAGAAATTAATGTAAGCTTATCCATTGTGTAATTGGCGTTGTTTAGGGTAAATTCTTTCTATGTAATTAAATTCTCGGAATGTTTTAAGATATGCAATCAAAATGTTGGAAACATCTTTTTGTTGACTTACATTGTTAAATAAACGTCAATGTCATTTAAATCTGTCAAACGCTAGGTTATGTGGATGGTTCAAATTATTTTATACAGAGGTGGGTACACATAATCAATTCACAATGAACTCTTCTGTTGGTAAAATTCTGTAAATTTTAATTAAAAATTGTAATACAATGCAAGTGCGAAATTTCTAGGTTATTGTAGAATTCTAGTTATTAAACCTAGCATGAATTATGCATTTAATTAATGGAAATTTGTATTACCTATAATAAATAATGCTATATAACTAGGATCTCTAGTCCTCATATATGCAACACAACCTACAGATCTGTGAGGAAGGTTGCATAAGTATTATAATAATCATAATTTATGTATGTACAATCAGATTTTATTAGTTTAGAATCGACTTAATTTACCTTCTCTACCGTTCATATCATACTCTTTTAAATATTTAAAATGATAGCCAGAGTCATGTTTTTCTATAACTTCACAAGGTCCATAAATAATACTATGTAGAAGGTAGAACGCAAATTACAATTTACGGACCTTGCTAACTTCATAGCTTGTGTATTCTAAAAATAATTAGAAATTACCGCGCTTAAGCGACCAATCAAAACGTTGATTTACTGCAGTTTTCAGAATTGAAAATTTATTATTATGAACACAGCTCTGAAGAATTTAAATGGATTGATCCGTGCTTTATCACGTGCTACCACAATGCATTTCCGGGGTACTTATCGTGCTTAAATACAGCGACGCTTAGAAAACTTTCTCTTTCTTCATTTTGTGTGTGCGTGTTATGCGTGCGCTGCATATTAATATTATTAAAAAAAAGTAAATGGGTCTGATTTGCTAGTGAGGTTGTAAATATTTTTCTAGTAGAAAAATTCGCAGTCTCCAGTGCAAAACAAATAATAAATGAAAACAAAAACCAGCAAATTTGGCAGGTAATTAATGGCATCTTCGTTAGGTTAATTATGTTTATTGTTGAAGTTCCACATCATTACAATACATGAGAAATTAGCTGAATTTTATATGAAAATGAAGCGTAAATTGCAAATAAGAATGTGTTGTTACTTGTTATTTATTTTTATTAGATTTAGGTTGTATAAACATTTACGTAAAAGTACAGTTTTACTTGATTTGCTAATCTAATAAATATTCTATTCATAATTTAATTCTAATATTGAATGTTGCTAGTAAATAGAATTGTTATTGTGTTCAAATTAATGACTTTCAGTAGTAACAAAATTTGGTAATCTGTAGTAACTTTATTTTCAGAGGCAATAAATGCACAAAAAAAAGGTATTCGTATTACTAATACCTACCTGTTTAAATTTAAAAGTTTCAATTTAAATTATGGCTGATATATATTTTTAACGTGTAATAATTTTTAATCTTTTCCTGCTTGAAATCAGTGCGGCATACAACATTGAGTACAGGAAGAACAATAGAGATAAGGTTTGTCAGGAAGTTGGCGGTTACAGGCAAGCAGCGGTTATGTTGATATTTAATCGACAAACAATGTGATAATCTAAGTTATTTCCAAAACTTGTTTCCTTTGTGAAATATTCATTTATGAAAATTGTGGTTGTATTATTTTCTAAAATGTAATTTTTAAAACTAACCTTAGTTATCTTTCTTTTACAATGAGAGAAATATTTTGATTTCGAAGAATTAAATATAAGCTTTAATTAAAAAAATTACTATTTACTTATTGTTTACACAGTTAAATTATTTATTATTAATTTGACCGTTATTGTATAAACGTATTTTGACAAATTGAAAAATATAACCTTATAAAACAAGTTTTTAAGTTTGGATTTGTTTCCTATTGTTGTCATGTGAAATTGTTATTTTGTTTTCTTAACAACCAATAAGTCAATACATTTTTGGCGCTTTTTTTAATTTTCTCATTGTTGATCATAAATGTATGGAATCTAAAGAAAAAATATTTACATAAAAGTCCAGTTTTATTTGCTTTGCTAATCTAATAAATATTCTTCTATTCATAATTTAATTCTAATATTGAATGTTGCTGGTAAATAGAATTGTTATTGTGTTCAAATTAATGACTTTCAGTAGTAACAAAATTTGGTAATCTGTGGTTTTTAATTTTCTCAAAAATATCTACATAACAATCAATTTTGTTTTTCAAAGATGAATTCCATAAGTATTTCTTTCTAGAAAATAGAATTTTTATTATTTCTATTCTATCAGAACATGTAAGGTACAAGTTTTTCTTTCATTACAGTATGAAAATGGCACGGTTGAAAATGAAATCGCCAACACATCAGGTTGAAAAGGGCTAATGAGATGGTGCGAATCCTGAAGAAACAATCATAGTTGTGGATGAATTTTGCAAACATTCTAAGAATTAACCAGCAAAGAAATATAATGTGTATTCTGGACATCTAATAATAGGTAGGTAATAGAAGACTTATACTATTTTTTCATAACTTTAGTTAACTAGAAATGTTTTTTATCTGCAGTATTTTGTTTAAATCTTAGTTTAAATATTTATCGGAAATAAAAGATTGTTCTTAATTTTCTTTTAAGATTGTTTAACAGTGTTGATAATATAAATTCTTTTTCTAAATGCTCATTCCAACTGGTAAAATTCCAAATGTTAATCACTACTTTGTTGTTATTAAGAAATGAAAGTGGTGATTAACTTTTTTGAAAACAACTCTTTCATTTATGTTCAGTGCCATATTAAAATTTCTCTGTATTATGTTAAGTTTCTTTAAAAACTGATATCATTACTTCTGCTTTAACTTTATCTTTTGAACATAATACCTACTCATTTTATTGCAAAAGAAAAAATGTATTTTAAATATCCAATTAAAGTTTTAATCTTCATAATACCATATTTTCGTATGATACGTAATACCAGTATGGTAATTAGTAAAGATTTTTATTAACAATTATCAGCATTTCTGTTCCCATTAAAAATAACCTTTTCATATTTTTGTTCTTGGTAAATAGCAACACTAGCAACTTCTGCTACTAAAACGAACTTTTATAAAATATTAGTGACCATATCAAGCCTAATCTTTATCGACTCTTATGGTTACTGTTCGAATTGATTTGGAATAAACGCTGTACAAAAATACAATATCTTACATCCATCTCTTGATAATTATATTTGTGATTTTCTTTAGTCTGCAAATCACCGTTTTTATTAAAGTTTATGTACAACTTCTTATGTTGTGCTATGGCGTCTTTGATTTTTAAATCTTTAATGAAAAAAAAGTCATTTTACCTCAATTAATTCTTTATTATACTATATTTCACCGTTGTGTACCTATTTACAATAAATACGCATCCTTCGTCTTATAATATGGTAAACCAAAAATAGTGGGTTGTTTGCTTGTTTAAAGTTTTCGGAAACAGGACCGTACGCCTGTTAACATGCAGATAATAAATTCTAGTGTGACAATGACACTTTACTATTGAACTTCAAATATCTTTAATAAAAGGGTTTTACATTTTAAATGATTTATAATTTAACATAAAGTGGGTGGCCTAACAACTCTTAAACATAGGACTTGTTTCAAATCGTCATCTATTCAGGAGTTCTTAGCAGTTTGAGCTGCTCGCATGTCTCTAAAATACATATTCAAGAGGCCAGTCACTAAATGTAATGCAAAAAAGTTTTAAATTTTATTTATCATAACAGTCATCAATCAATCAATCAAACTGAATGGTTTTCCTTTTTGTTACAGCTAAACTCAAGTCTATGAAAGGTATCAACAACCTGACAAAATTTATTTGTCAACCTAGAAGAGAATCTGCTACACAAGTAAATAAATATTCACGAAACAAGAAGTTACAAAAAATGCAATTGGTGCAATGGAATTACAAACTCCATACAAATACCACAAGAAAATCACAGCAGCAAAACCAGCATAGCCTGAATGTCACACAGTCAATGTGACTAGTTCTGTACTCTAATTCGGAAACTTGAAGAATCCACATAGCCAATATCAATATTTACGTGGCGCAATTCATGCTCTTCTCCAATGTAACTCAGAAACATATAGCTAAGCCCCAATTTCTTCTTGAATAACATAAAAGCATAAAATGTTCTGCTAAGTTGTGGTGGCAATCAGTTCACTGTCTGCGTCACACAGTTGGTGTAACCAATTCTGTTGTATAACAGCAGCTAAAAAAGGTTTTGCTAAAATTTGGTGGCAGTAAGCTCAGTCTCTTTGTGTCACACAGTTAGTGTGAGCAATTCTGTTGCATAACTGAGAAGCAAACAGTGTTCTGCCTAAATGTGATTGCAATAAGTTCTATCTCTTTGTGTCACCCAGTTGGTGTGAGCAATTCTGTTGCATAACTAAGAAGCAAAAAGTGTTCTGCTAAAATGTGGCTGCAATAAGTTCACTCTCTTTGTGTCACACAGTTGGTGTGAGCAACTCTGTTGTATAAGTAAGAGGCAAAAAGTGTTCTGCTTAAATGTGATTGTAATAAGTTAAATCTCCTTGCATCACGCAGTTGATGTGAGCAATTGTGTTGCATAACTAAGAAGCAAAAAGTGTTCTACTTGTATATGGGGGGCAATAAATTCGATTTCTTTTCATCACACAGTTGGTGTGAGCAATACTCTTGCATAACTAAGAAGCAAAAAGTGTTCTACTTGTATATGGGGGG
>VTPC01002101.1:0-10627 GCA_011009095.1 Ignelater luminosus
TAATTTAAATATGGTTTGTTAATTCATTACATTTAATTATTCATCGGTTGCAACAAGTAGAAAACAATTTAAGAAACTTCAAGGAAATTGCGCTTAAATTCTTTTAGCGAAGTTCAGACTAACTTCGTTATTTACTTACAAACTATTTTCTTTAGTTTTCAGAGTAAGTAGTTTAAAGTGCAATTTAATTTTCATTTTCAGAAAGTAATTTCATTTAAGCAAATCGATTAAAAATTAAATAATAAAAAATAAATTAGTTCCTGTAAAACTTAGAAATAACCTGTACGGAACAAGTAAGTCTGTACCCAAGCACTCTTTATTATAAAATATTCCTAGCCTCGTTATACTCTCCACTCTTATTAAGTAGAGCTCTGATAATAATGGTTAAGGGCGTGGTAATATTGTTTCTGCCATGTCTAGATAAGTTACAGTTTGTAACTTGCCTATCTTGATTTACTTTCCTGTAGTTTCAGTTTTGATGACGACCTCAATCACTCGTTTACAAGTAATGGAGGTTGATTTTAATATTCTTGTTTATGCTTAATCTTTAAAGTTTTTGGTTTCACGTAAAATTTTCAAGACTATTAATTATATCGCAATTTACAAAAAAAAAACAGTTTAAATATTTAAGTATCTACTTTCGATTTTTCCTAAAATAGATTATTATCGATTTGTCATTTTTCTCAATTAAAACTGTCTTACTTTATATAAAATATTCTAATACTTTCCTCTATGTTAAATTGATTAAATTCTCTTACAAATAAAAATTAGTAGAATATCCGTTACCGTTTATTCAAGTAGTACACATTCAAGATCTGGAAAGTAACTGGAAATAAAGAAATGTGTAAAAAAACTGGAAAAATAAATTAACGGGAGATAATTGAAGTCTGAAGTAGCTAAATTAAAGTCAAATACAAACAAGATGGCGTAAGCATTACTTTACGTTTATGGGCAAAATCTCCTCATTATTACTTTTTATTGCATTTGAATGAATAACATTTGTCAAGGCTAAGATAAACTGATATATATTACGAACTTGTTGATCGAAGCCGCTTATACTTATGTTCTGTGAATTACCGACGGCATACGGATATGCAGAAATAGGAAAGCAGGTCATTGTTTTGAAGAATTCTAAAATTGTTTAACAAAAATTAATAACAGACTTGTGATAACTTTAAAGATTACCAGAACAAACTAAAACTTTCCTAAAGTTTGTAACGTAACTACTGGTCTACTGCTACTGGTCTTAAGCCGGCTACACTCAGTGGGTGGCCTTGAGTAAGAATAAGGAGATTATACATACAATAAAAACAATCAAAATAATATTTTAATATAAATATATAATATTGGGAAAGAAAAAAAAACCAATCAAGAGCGCCAGTTTTTCCAGAGGAAAAACAATCAACAATCTCTACAAGAAAAATTTAACAAGTTTAGAAAAAACAATAAGAATAATTAAAAGACTCAACATCAAATAATAGCTAAGTTAAATTTTAATATTAAATATTTTAATAAATTTTAGTTCAAAAATAAGTTAAATAAAATTCAAAGAATCACAATAAAGTTTAATCTAAAGCTTCAAGAAATATCCTTTAAATAAATAAAATTTTTATCCCTTAAACCATTCTTACGAACATACTTTTCAAAATCAAATTGGAAACATCAAAATTTTCTTTAATAGCAAAACTTTATATTTACACAATAGTAATAAAAAATTTAAAAAAAACGCAAACTCAAGAAACGGCAAATTAAAGGTACAAAAAGACGGATTAGCAAAAGACCCGGAATTCCAGGAACTACAGCGCTGTAATTGTGGAAAGCAGAAACTGTAATGAAATCACAGAAACAACCCTTCTTAACCCACGCTTCCTAAGTTGTCTTATTTTTCTTTATCTCTTAGTTCTAATAAAATTTAATAAAGAAATCTTAACCAAGCAGCTAAACCATTTCTGACTTGCATTTAAGTGAACTGGACAAAACAACTATTATAAGGATTGAATTTGATTTAATGATTTAAACATAATTTTTAAATTTCTAAATTTTACCGATAATGTTGTCCAGTTGCACGAAAGTAGCGTCCGCCACGCATCCAACCCAAGATTTATTTGGACAGAAATAAGACCCTACATCGAACGATGTGATTGGAAGTAGGACGGAATCTTCAACAAGAACTTCACGGAACGACCCTCAAGATGTCCGTAGCGAGAACAAGCTAAATAAAACCAAACAAATCTTCTATTAGACCTAGAAAAGCAAGAACACAATTCGCTTACTCTCGCTTGTTGAGGCTTGGTACAAACTCAAGCAAATTGTTAATACCCTTTTACAACCACTAAGATACAAGACATTGATGACGATTATCGTTCTACTGAATTTTTCATGCGCAAGTCGCAAGTGCAAGAACTCCATCCAACAGAAATCCTGGTTTTAGAAAATTAAAAGAAATTTAACTAAACAAGAGATGACTTGGAGATATAATTTCTGATAACCCACATTATGATCAAGTAGCGAAGATTAAAGTAGCAACCAAAAACAAAAAATTGGTCAACCATACATGGACTATCTTTAGAAAAATAAGAAAAAGTAAGAATTTACGTAACCTAAAATTACAGCTAATCACTTATCTGAATATCAAAGATAAAACGTACCAAAAGTTGCAAAGTAATAATTAAAGATGAAATCTAATGTATAATCACTGAATCGTGATAAGAAGATCCAACCCTATCAAATTGCTAACGAGATCTATAATAAAAGAAAATAAACCAGACGACAAGACATACCTGTGAAAGTTCAAGACTGAAAGGAATATACTCGATGTTTCGCATACTGCCACAAATTGAAAAAACTCGTCAACCCAAAAGTTGATTTCAAGATTAAAGAAGCTACAAAAAACTAATCGACTATTAGTGTGCACTCGTCACTATCAAAGAACCTCACCAACGAGAAACTGTAAAAAATACAAGAGCACCCCAAAAGCACCGACTAAATATAATCACATGTAACGGAAACAAAAGTGACCGTTACAACTTTTCCCAAAATAATGAATTCTTGCAAGGTTATTTATCAAATAACTTTTATCCTGAAGAGGTATAAACAGTTTTTGGTCACCTAGAACATCTTGTTTTGTGGTTATACTTCAGTGTTTAGAATTGGCAATGTGGATCGATGTTTTACTTATTTGGCAAAATCCGTTCTCAGATTTCTGAGTTTCACAAAAAAACTCAATTAAAGATTTGTGTTGATATTAGTTTGTTGCAGGTACTGTTTGAAAACTACCCTTTCAAAAAGTAGGTGGAATAAGATCTTAAAAATTAAAACGATATTTGAAGTTTTACAAAAAAGACCAAACGTAATCAAAAATCTAAAAAAACAAAAAGTGCATTTGTGTTCTATACTGTTTGCGATATTTTTAGGTAAAGATTGTCAAGAAATGCAACAGTACTTTTAAACTGGACGGTACAGATAAGGCTGCAGGATAATCTTATTATCATCATATCTTTATAATCACTTAAGTATTCTCTCTACTTTAGAAGATCTAACAAACTAAACTAAAGAGTGATCAAGACAACTCAGCGTCTTGCATGACAAATACATATTCCAACAGTATTTTTATGAAATGGCATGCTCTTGAGAAAAAAAATTTTTTGTACTAATGAGCAAAATAACTAGAAACTGAACTCGAACTGACATCTGTAGATATCACAGGATTCTACTATAGTCGAAAACGACGCATCCTACGAAAAAGATATACAAGGAACTTTCTTTGCAAAATTAATCATTTTCTCAGTGGCATAACAATAATCTTTTCGTTAGTCCTGCTTGTTCAACATCTAATTTCTGCTGTGGTAGCAATCATTAATGCAGAACTTACATAATTATAGTTGGCACCTTAGTAATTATTAAAGATGTTGTGATTGTACAAGGTGGTCTCCGGAAGTGGGAAGTTTTGATAATGTTTTTATTTTGTAACTATGTATAGTTGGCTGTGCATTGTTTTGTCAAAATATGGAATCATGGAACAGTGGTCCAGTAAGCAACGTGCTTTTGTGGTTAAGTCGTACTACAAAAATAATAATTGTGTGGTTGCCGCTCAAATTCATCGACATGGCAGAGTTTCCTTGGCTTATGTCGTAAAGGAATAGGTACATAAATTTTAAGAAACAGGTTCAGCTAACAATGTTAAACATAAGGAATTAAAGAAAAGTGTAAAGACACTTTAGAACATCGATCGCGTTAGAGCATCTGTAGAACGCAGTCCAAAACGTTCAACCAGAAAACAAGTTCAGGCGTTAAGAATTTGTAAAACTTTTTTACTTTGAATTTTGCGCAAAGATCTCAATATTTATCTCTACAAAATTCAAATAGTCCAAGCACTAAAACCAACAGACATCCCAAATCGTCTACATTTTTCTGAAACTCTACTTGAGAATGAGATCGATATACACAATTTGTGGATGTCTGACGAGACGCACTTCCATTTATCCGGCTATACCAATAAACAGAATTGCCGTTATTGGAATTCAGAAAATCCACAGGTGCTCCATGAACAACCATTACACAGCCCGAAGGTGACAGTATGGTGTGCAATGTCTTCAATGGAAATTATTGGTCCCTTCGTTTTTGAAGATGAGGATTAGAATGCTGTTACGGTCAATTCTGTGCGCTATATCAATATGATTAACCAGTTTCTGAGTCAACACCTGAACAAATTTTCACAGAACAATCCAACATGATTCCAGCAAGATGATGCTACCTCATACACCACGAGAGCGTGCTTGCAAAGATTGTATCGAAGAGACATTATTTTCAGACGAAGAGATATCGAGTGGTCTCCAAGGTCGCCAGACTTAACGGCTTGCGATTACTTTTTTTGGGGCTACCTGAAGCAAAAGGTTTTCATTGATAAACCAAGAACCATTCAGGAATTTTAAAGAAAAATTATTGAAGAAATTACTGATATTCCTTTGCATATGTTACATAGCGTTGTGGAGAATTTCCGTGAAAGACTTCAAGAGTGCATACACAGATGAGAAGGCCATTTTCCCGGCATTGTTCTTAAGAAATAAAAATGGCAAATTACCAACTAGTTGATGTTGTATTGTACTTCATTTAAATAAAATTACCTTTAGATTCTCAAAGGATTCAAAACTTTCCTCTCCTGAGGACCACGTTGTATTTTGATGGAAAAATAAATATTCTGAATATGCTGGTACAACTGACATCCACTATACTCGTGTATAGAATCGAATTGCATTCTTATTACCTATGTATAGCTATGTTAGCTTAGCAATTTCTCTATGGATAAAAGATTCTTCCTAAAGTTAATGTTTTCAGTCCACTCCACTTCATGATTTTATTTGAATATCGCATCTAGTTCCCGAAATATCTAAAAACTAGAATTTTTATTAAATAAAACTCTGCCACCTTGTACCTCGGAAACAAACACTGTAGTATATACATTTATATAAGAAAATAGGCTTAATTCTGACTCAAGGTTCTACCGAGTGAATAGCTTGGGTTATTTCAGTAACACCCTGTATAGTATAAACTGAGATTTGTGCAGATTTGATTCTTCGAATTAAAGTGGTGGTCCCAATATCCTGTTTACACTAGAAAAATGAGTTAGGAAATCTTTTTGATAAAAATGAAGAAACAGTTTAGAATTGCTGATTTTTATCGTTTATCGCTTATAATATATTCCCTTGCTTCTACACTTAGATAAACTGAAACATTTTTTTAAACAAATTCTTCTGAAGTCAGTCTACTCCAGTGTTTTGTTAGCAACGAAATTGTTAGGAAAACGAACTTGAAAAATAGAAACTAATTCTACTCGCAAATGTTGAGTTTAAAAAACAAGATGATAAAGATAAAAAGTACTGTTGCAGATTAAACTTCTAATCTAACTAATAAAAACTATATCACGACTAAATAAAAAAGATAAAAAATTAAAGTTTTTGTACAAAAAGAGCGATATGATCACTGTAAAACTGAACACCTCAAATATAAATTTTCTTTGAACTCACCGTACAAATTACACTAAAAGGGATTAAACATTTTGCCAAATTTGCATCTGATAAAATTGGCCGTTCTGAACAATCTTCCATAAAACTGCATTTTCCCATGGACCTTTAATATCTTGTATCTTAAGAAACGAGGCCTTGGGGGATCTTTCTTTATAGAAGCTCTCTAGCTTAGATCTTTAAAATCACCCCCAGAAGTTACATGATTGACTTTAAAAATTCTGAAATTTATTCTTTCACTATCTGATATTTACAATCTAAGTGTCTAGTAGATGTTGGAAAAATGCACAAAGAAAACACGGTTTTTTTTGTTCAAAATTAGCTTTATTCATCAACGTAATTTCCATCAAGAACAACGCAATCATTCCAGCGCCGCTCTAACAAAATTTTTTTCTTTGCCATATGCGGTCGTTTCTTTGCAATTTCGGCCTTCAAACGCTCCAATAACGCTATATAATATTCACTGTTGGTGGTATTTCCCTTCTCAAGATAGTCGATGAATATTACACCACGCACATCCCAAAATACCGAGGCCATAACCTTTCCAGCCGATTGTTGTGCTTTCGGTCGCTTTGGACGAGGTTCACCAGTTGCTGTCCACTCAGATGACGATCGTTTTGATTTCGGAGTGAAGTGATTGTCACATATCGACGCAAAAATTCCGGTTTGTTACGTTTAAACATGGGCAAACACTGCTCAGAAACATCAACACGTTCTTGTTTTTGGTGAACAGTGAGCAAACGCGGCACCCACTTTGAACAGAGCTTTCTCATAGTCAAATGCTCATGCAATATAAAGCCAACAAGTTCTTTTGATATCTTTACAATGTCAGCTAACTCACGCAACTTCACTTTTCGATCATTCAAAACGATTTTGTGGATTTTTTTGATGTTTTCTGGTGTTACCGCCTCATTTGGACGTCCACTGCGTTCTGCATCATCGGTGTCTCTACGACCACGTTTGAAGTCAGCAAACCAACGTTTTATTGTTGTTTCTGATGGAGCGGAGTCCCCATAACACTTTTCAAGCCATTGCTTCGCTCGAACGGTATTTTTTCCCATCAAGAAGTAGTGTAAAATTAAAACACGAAATTGTTTTTGATCTATTGTTTTGAAAATAACAAAAGTAGCGTCACTCTTAGCACAATAACTTCCAAGATAATGAATAGAATATCATGAAATTTTAACAGCTGTCTTTTGAAGGTTAGTACTAACTGAAAAAGCGGTGAATGCAGTAGAACTAGCGCCATCTATTTGTTAGGCCTGGGACTTTTCAGCCCATGTGTTATGTAGTAACGTTTTAGGTGGTATGAAGCCGTAACTAAACTTTCTTATGTTCTTTAGTAGTCAGATAACCGTCAACTTACTGTAACTTTACTTGTTAGAGGAACCGAAAAGGTTCGTTGCGACAAGTGCACTATCTGATTGTTCCTTTCAAGTAATATTAGCATATTAAAGCTTACTTTTAGGACAGAATACATCATGTTACAATAAAACAACTATTTGTAATAACTCTACTGCTTGTTGATTATTTTCTGTTACTCCCAACAACAAATTAATTATTAATATATAATATATTAATATATGATATAGAAATTTCCAATATGCAAAAACCTTTTTAAATCAGAATACCTTCAAATTATATATAAATGAAATTAAGAATAATTAAAGTTTTTATTGCAATATTTAACTTGGCACAGAACAAATTAAAACATTTATTATTATACTCTATGTAAGTCTTGTCGTTTCTTGTTTACCTTAACTATGAATTAATATTTTAAATAAATTAATAAACAAAAATTGTAGTTGTTTAGATAAAGATTTAAGGTATTTAGGTCAAATCGGTCTTCAGAAGCGAAGCGCCGCAGGTACTCAGGGTTTTGGTGGCAGTGGCCCAGTAAAAAGACCAAAAGTTGTGTAGAATTTCAATAAACCATATTCTTATAATAAATTTTATCCCAGACAGCAAAAGTTTACTACCTTTTACAGTAATATAACGTTTTGTTAACTATAGTTATACATCCATACTGTTGGATTACTTTCCATTAACTATTTCAAGGCATCTTTGGATTAATTAACTATATAGTTGCAATCTAGTTCCTACGACACCAGATGTAACCGTTTGTATGATATTTATTAGCTATATAACCGTCAATTCACAGAAAGTTTACTTGCTAGAGAAACCAAAAAGGTTCATTGCGGCAACTGCGCTGTCTTTTGGTCTCCACAAACTAATATTAGCATTTAAAGCCTACTTTCAGACACAAGCTCGTCATATTACAATAAAACAACATTTTATGGTAACAGTCCTATTTTTTGACTATTTATTTGCTGCTACCACCAACGGTAAGTTTTCTAGCACAAATTTAGGCCTAGACGACAACGAAATTCAATAATAATGTAAAATAAAAACAATTATTATTGCAAAGCATTATTCACAAGAAATAGTTAAGAATATAAAAACAAAAATTTTGTAGCTGTTGCAAAAACTGCCTTAAAGTATGTACAAAAGAAATTGTTAACAATGGCTCTGAGAAATTGTAATAATTAATTTATAATAAAAATAACTTATGTAGTTTCATGAACGGCTTATCGTCAGCACACGTACGGTATCGGCAACAGCAACGTAACTAAGTAGTAACTATATAGTAAAAATATAGAAAATGCAATGTAACTTTCGAATGCTCGGAAGATTGCTAGGCTTAGTGACATTCCCACAGATAGTTATCCAAACGTAATCTAAAAGTAACTCTACAGTTACAAAAACCGGGACATTCTTAACCAATAGTTAACTTATAGTTACCTTTTATTTTAGTATTTCTTTACATCGTTTACTTTACACAGTTACTATGTTGTTACGAAATAGTAAGGTTTTGCTGTGTGGGCACAATCTCCAACCAATGACCATTCAGAAAGTCAGTCTGAGGACACCAAAGGAATATTTGGCAACTGCAGTTTGGTCCAAAAATTACAAAGAGAATCTAACCTTCGGAAAACTAATCTCAAAAATATTACCCGGAACACGCATTCCTATAAGATAATGACAATATATCAATGAAAACAATAGAAACACTAATAAGGCAGACAGAAATTTGGTTTAAAACCTAATAAGTGAATAGGGAATTTAGACAGAATTCTACTGTATCAAAATCTTAGAAAAATTCGCCTGCAAATAGCCCTAAATTAACCAAAACTGATACAATCAATCCTGAATCTAATAGTCACTCAATAGCTGACGGAGCGATAAGAGATAATCTCGGTTAATTACCCGAAAACAAATAAATGTCAAACAGAACAATTAAACGAGAAAAATCATACAAACAAGCAGAAATTAATTCTACAAAAGCAAAAGAAGTTACTTACAATATATCTGCCAACTAGAGATAACTATAAATCACAAAATAAGATCAATCCTGGCCATTCCAGAGTAATTACAATGAAATAATTCTTAAGATTTTTAATACAAAGAAAATTCCCATGTGCAACATAAATTTAATACCAGCAAATTTATTAGAAATTTTATTTCAATAATATATAAGGTGGTCTAAAAGTATATATTTTCGTAGGAATTCTTATCGGAACGGTGAAATAGATTAAAGTTAATAAACGACAACCGGTGAAGATAACCGGAGTTAGTGAGGATAAGGACCCATGTTAGGTTCATAAAAAAATGAACTTAACAATATCCAAACAGAAAGGACCTGATAGATTGTCAGTATTGTGACTGTTTGTTCTAAGATCGATGAGAGAACCACCTACTATTTTTCAAGTTTTACAATAAAATCCGTAATTCTAGCTCCTACAGAAAATCATAGTGCTGCCAATAACACATCTGGATATTTCGGTTTGAATATGGACCAGAAGCAGAACAACGAAATTTATTAGTATTTAATTAATAACTGGCGAAATTGACTGTTAATTAGAGTATAACATTAGATGTTGGTTAGTTTACTCTTTCTTCAAATTTAAAGTTCAGATTTTCTTAATGATTCAAGATTTTCAGATAGTTAGGCTTTTTGGACTACTTACATTAGTTTTAAATTAGAAAAGACCAGGCTGAAATATAACATGGAAGGTGTTGTGAGTGAGTTTCAGCATCTAGATTGTTTCACTTACAATTAACTAATGCGAATTTTTATTTATTCCCATTTGAGTTCCCATCAGGTCAATCTTGGATGAGATGACATATCTTGTTACACTAAATTATAATAAATACAAATAAATTGAATTATGTTCAAAATGTTAGTTATATATCAATAGTGAATGCAAAATAAAAAAATTTTAAAATACACAATTCCTTATTACAAAAATTAGATTTTTGTATATCAATCGTTTTTAGAACACTCTGTATAGTCAAGAATAGGACACTATAATATTAGAGAACTTTGAGATAATAAATAAAATGTCTGCGTGGTAATTTCAGTTCAAATTTCCGAAACACAACTCTAATTTTGTTATAACGAAGACACAAAAGAAAATTTGGCATACATGAAAATATGAAATTATTAACAGAAAGTTTCAAATTTAATGTGTGCAAATAACAAAATGAAAGAATACAAATATGCGTGTACGGAAAAAATGATTTCTTATTTACCTACATCTGCGTGC
>VTPC01002104.1:0-50733 GCA_011009095.1 Ignelater luminosus
AGAAAAATCTAATAAGAAATCTTATCCGAAGTCTTGAAACTAATAACAAAAAGCAGCACAGATCAGGATGTAGGTAGTCTGCAGCAAGTGCCGCTCTGCCAGCTCAACTAACCTCCCGTTAATGAGACTTCTTAGCAGGCCTACTTCCCAGAATAGGTCGAAGGTTAACTACATAAAATCTCCCCATGTAATCGCCGGCTAAGTTAATCAAATCGTACACCAAGGGGTTAATGACTTAGTGTACTACACATTCCTCACACCTGGAGATATGGAGCCTATAGAAATACCGCACCACACGAGAAGCAGCAAAATTCGTGTTTAAGACACGTTTGCCCATTCTAAACAAAAGAGGCCTCTCATGAAGATGTTTCCGGTAAGAGAGGCGATCTAAAACAAGCAGCAAGCTTCTCCTCGGCACCAGTTGTTTGATGGAAAGAACTCTAGATGGAGACTGTGAAGAATTTCCACCACTGCGGGATTTCTTGAAGAAAAAGCGAACCGTTTCCAACCACCTTTTCCACTCGCCTTTGTTCGTAGACACGACCACTCTCAAATGAGAAGTTTGGACGGGAATTGGAATCCGCCGCGATCGGGAGAAGGAAAACTGATGAGACCGGGGGTACCAACACCGATGGCAGAACTTCTCCTTAGGTCGATGACAATGAAGATCGAAGATCTCGTGGACCTAACATCTTAACTTTCTACACTAGTACTCTTTCCACTTTCGTCACTCCCTGAAACAACCTGATGCACACCTTCCGATCGAGAAAAAAACTCATACACAATCTCCGGAAACAACAGACTCTGCAGATAGTATCCAGGAGAACTAGGAGATGAAACCGAAATTGTCCCCCTGGAAGAAGATAACCCCGACTTTCTCGAACTAGGAAGGTTTTGTTTAGAAAAAATCTATCGACGGGGTATCTAATCTCGAAGTTTCTGTCATTTCGGACAAAGTGATAAGTTCTTTACTTAGAGCCATTGGTGGTTTGACAGGACTCAGTCCTAAAAATTGCTTTGGCTTCGGGTAAACATCTACGAACGTCGTCTCTGTACGACAAACCTCGTCAATGGACTCCGACGACACGTTTGCCTGCTTGACTCTTTTTTAATATCTGCTCGTTTTAATCGTTAAGAACCTACATAGAACTCTGCAATCACCCCTTGATACTTCTGCTCACTTAGGTGCTTCGAGAGCCTTTTGTTAATTTCCTCCTGTAACTCTCTTATCACGGCAAATGCGTCACTATCAACGTCTCCTGTGGAAGTATCAAGCAAATTCCCTAGATCTCGCACGTTTAAAGTGCAACCCCTAAACTCACGCCCCGGAAAGAGCAGCATGAACTGGCTCAAGACATTCATGATCTGATCCGCCGTGATGGAGAGGAGGAAGCATGATGAGACTGAGTTACCCCTCGATAGCCACACCGATGACAAAGCTTCCACCTAGATCGACGACATTGGTGGAAATAGTAATCTCCTTGGCGTGGATTTCACAACCTCCTGACCTCTCACACTGCTACTATTCTAACTTTCGTCGTTTCCTAAAACAACTTAAAACACGTCTTCCGATTAAAAATAGGACTCATACACAATCTCCGAAAGTAACAGACTCTGCGGATAATATCCGGGAGAACTGAGTTTGCATCACAAGAAGAAGGTGATTCAGACTTTTCTGAACTAAGATGATTATGCTTATAAAAATCTATCAAAAGGTTACCTGACCCTCGAACTTCTGTCACTTTAGACAAAGTGACGAAATGTTCCTCATTTGGAGCCTTTGGTGGTGGGATAGAACCCAGACCTAAAAATTGCCTTGGTGTTGGGTGAACATCTACAAAGATCGTTTCCGTTGGACAAGTTTCGTCACTGGACCCCGATGACACGCTTGACTGGCTACAGTCTGACGATACCCCTAAGCAATCTGGCTGGAGCTTAGTGAAGACCAAAACACTTTTCTTTAATATTTGCTCGATTCGGTCGTTAAGGATTCAGGATGCACCCCTTGATACCTTTGCTGTGTTAGATGTTTCTCGTGGCTTTCGTCGATCTCCTGTAACTCTCTTATCACGGCAAATTCGTCATTGTCAACGTCTCTGCTGAAAGTATGAAGCACATACCCTAGACCCCTGCAATCTATAAACTCACACTCCGAATAGGGCAACATGTATTGGTTCAAGCCATCCTTGATCTCCATAGGCTATAAAAGAGGACAACTTCAAAAGTCGGAGCAACCAATGACCAACTAAACCTGAAACACGACCTATCTTAACGACCTAACGATTATTGTATGTATAACTTCGAGCTCCACGCTTAGGGCGCCAATTTTATGCAACGCAAGGCTAGGCTTCAAGCTCAAATTTCTGTACAGTTGGGAGAATGACTATCTTTAGGCACAAAAGTGATTCCATTTATTTGCTATCACTCTGTGATGTTGTTGGCATAATGAACTGTGGCTAAATCAGGCCAAAACAAATTGAAACTGTATGAGCCTTAAGAAATGATTTTTCCAACATTCTTTTAAATAACTTTCTTTGTTGATTGTTCCTTTAGTTCCACATTGCAATATTGCACCATAACCATCTCTACTTATGCTTTCATTATAATATTGCTTAGCATGCGCCCATACAGCATTAGAATCACAATATTAAGGTGCTGTACGCAAAACTTTATGTCCATGGCTTTTTATTATGTTATCGACTGTGGATTGGTTTTATTTCCTGTGGGCCTCTGCCAACTCGAGCAATTCTGTTTTAAAACATGTTGAGTCGTGTGAAATATTGTTCGATAACCAATTTATAATTTCACCTTCAGACCAAGACGATGTAGGCTGTCTTTAGGCTCACTAAAACTGAATGATATGGTGCGTTGTCCATTACTATCAGTGAATGTTCTTTTAGATTATGAAGTAAACACTCTACCAGTCACCATTCATTTCACCGTGATAGTCTTTCTTTAAAGATTTGGAAGCATACAACAATGATGCTCCTTCAACAGACAAAATTTACCTTGGGCGTGCACAATAATGCAGCCTTTAGAATGTTTGTATCTTGCCAAGATTTACCAGGGTTTTCTTTAGCAAATATCAATGTTTAATCAAGAAAGATAACTGGTCGTGGATGAGGAGAATTTAAATTTACCAAGGACATTAGTCTCTTTCACCAAATGTTAAAGAATCTAGATGTACTACAGGGGCACGACAAAGCTTATCAAGAACGGTATTGAACTTTTCTTTTCTATGTTGTATTTCAAAACTAGATTGTGACATGCGCGCTGTCCATCTAGCTAATCAACCTCTAGGCTACTGAAGTTTGTACAACCAGAGTAAAGCAGAATGATCAGTGACAATCTCAAGTGTGCCAATTCAACGTAAGGTCAGTTTTCTTCAATACCAAATAAACACGCGAGACATTCTTTCTCTGTAGCTGAGTACTTCTTTCGGCAACAGTAAGACATCTACTACTCTTTTGTTGTCGCCTCTACCTTGAAGCAAAACGGCTTTTAAGCCCATGTTACTAGAATCACAGTGGATTCTTAAAGGTGCACAAAAATCAGAAGTGACTAAGATGGGTAAGGAAACTAACCATTTTTTCAGTTTTTGGAAAGCTGATTCAGCGTTATCGTTCTATCTAATAGATTGGCTCGCATGTGTACCTTTACCTAATAGCAGCTGAAATAGGAGCAACTACGGTGAACAAATTTTTAATGAACATTCTCTACCAACTTGCCATATTGAAAAAACGTTTAATTTCTGTTTATGTCATTTTTGGCGTAGGAAACTGAACGAAACTAATCAAAAAGTTAAAGTACACACCGAAAGCACAGATTGAATGTAATCACGCGTAACGGGAGCAAAAGTGACCGTTACAGATTTAATTTTGGGCTCTAACCGAGTCAAACGATTCTGACAAAAGGTAAGTTCTAAGTCAGTTCTCAGTACGTTTTTCGTCGACAGGGTCAACATTTCTAGTAAGAAGCTCCCAATCGAGTTAATCCGAAACTAAGCAATCGATCTTCATTGTCGGGAATATTAATAGAAAAGAAATTCCGCACAGTATTGGCGTTGCTGGTCGAATGTGCCGGAGAGATCTCGCAGTGTCCAGAGTTTGCGGCTGTCGAATGTGCGAGAAAAGGCGCGAACCTTTCTAGACTGATCAAGAAGAACGAGGAAATGTATATAAGCGGGAGCATGAATAAAGCCAGTAAGTTTCACAGTAAATAACCGCGTGTAGTTACGAACGAAATAAATGTAATTAGTGATAAATAAATTATTCTGTACATAAATAAATTTTGATTAATTAAGTTCCCTTGCACCCTTGCGTGTAAAATAAATAAGGTGATCAGGTGCTGTTAGTTGATTCTATTTTTTGACCGACTGGTTCCGTGGATTAAATTTTAACAGAATCTTTTTTTTCTTCAATGAGCGTTTCAAATTTCAAAGTTTACGATGTAATGTTGCGATTGGACTAGCGACTTGTCGAGTAGTTTGCGGTGTTTGTTCTTTTTTGCAAGGAGAGTAGACCGTTTGTTCTCGGTAAACCTGTCGGGTTTCTATATTTGTTGTGAGCGTGAGAATTCTTCTAGTAAGTCTTCATTTTTTTTTTCATTTCAACGTTGGTTATTGTGAGTTTTTTCGTCTTTAGCTTCTTGTTAACGAAGTTCAGAGTACCGCCTTCAAAAGATTTTTTTTTGAAATCTGTGGGAATTATAGACTTCTCCGAGTAAATTTACTCATCACCTCGTAATAAATTGCACTATCTCGAGGATCTAATTGATATGGATGGATTATACAGTAAATGGTCCAGGAAGCCTGAAGCCACCTTCTCTTAGAGGATTTAGATACTAACATCTGCTTCCAGGCTGACCTATTTGACTTAAATCCTTTTACTCCTCGATGGAGCATAGGACCAGAATGAAGTTCTTCTAAGGATTCCAGTCAAGAGCTTGCCGTGGGATTCTTTCTGGCTCTTGTCTCAGAGTGTAACCAATCCATCTCCAGTTGCTTGCCAAAATTTGCTTATTATTAAATGGTGTCTGATGTGTTCTATGCATTAGTAACAGTGTCTGGCCACCATATTTTCATTATATTTCTAAGGCAACGATTAATAAAAACTTGCAATTTATTTTCTATGTCTCGGTTTACTTTCCACGTCTTGCAAACATACAAGAGGACGAACTTGACGTTCTGTTCCCCGCTTGCTCCTCCATCCTTTGTCACCATACTACCAACATAGCAAAATTTCTCTATCTGTTCAATAACCTGGCGTTCAGTTGAATGATTCAAATTATCGACTCGAATTTCCTTAGTTTTTGCAACATTTATGCGCCGGCCTATGTTTGCTAGCTCGGTTTTTAAATCCGTCAACTTTGCCTCAGTATCACAAAAAGTTAATGCCACTAGTTAGGCACAGATCGTCAGCGAAATCAAGGTCTTCTAAGCGCTTATCCAATCCTGTCTAAAACCATAATAAAAAGGATAGGAGAGACTATAGAGTTAGAGAGTTATAGATTCTGAGAGTTTCTCTTTATGTTCCACTTGGCAAGTAAAAACTTTGTACATAGCTAGAATCATTTTTATTATTTTCCGGGAAATTCGAAATTGTTCCATTGACTTTCACAACTTTTCTCTGTTCGTCGAATCGAAAGCGATTTCAAAGTCGATGAACAGTAAGTAAAGTGATGATTGAAACTCCACCCCTTGCTCAATGATGATTCTCAAAGTGCTGATCTGTCTCGTACAGGTTTGACAGATTGCTCCTGCCTCAAGCGCCTCTCCACATGCTCTGCTATACGATTCAAAAGAATCCTGGCTGGAGTTTTGCTAGGTACTGAGAGCAGTGGCAGTTAGTTAGATTGTCTCCTTGGGAAGCTTAATCAAAATTCCTTTATTCCATTCAGTAGACATGGTTTCATCATCCCATATTTGTTTCAACAGCAGCTCTAGTATCTCAGCCGACAACTCTGGATCGGTTTTCAGTACCTCTACTGTTACGTTGTCAGCCTCAGGAAGTTTTTCTGACTAATTGCTTGAACTATTTCTGCTCTGGAGGGAGATGCCGTAGAGATATACCGGATATCTTCAAATTTTTCTTACTCCTTCTCTATTTCCTCAGCTAGGCGTTGCGGATTTTGAACTTTTTGGACGTGGTGTTTCCACCGTTCTATTTGCTCTCTTTCTGTAGTAAGAAGTTCACTATTTCGTTTTCTACAGGTTTATTATCCTAAACAGTTTTTTAGAATTAACAACATTAGCTGCTTGCTGAGCACCATCTGCTAGCTGATTAATATAGTGTCTTTTACATTTTCTGAATTTCCGTTTCGCTCTTTTATTTAGCTCTGAGTACATCTTGTTAGCCTCCTCCTTTTTCGCTCTAGTTCTACTGTTGTTCACGTCCGCCTTTACTTTTCTTTTTATCTTCTGACACCCACTCTTGCCTTCTTCTTTGCTTATATCGCAACACTTTTTCGCAACTTTTAGTATAAGAATCTCGAACTGTAACCCAGAACCGTTTTACCCCGGGCACTTCTCACTCGGTTTCTTCAGTTGCGAGGACATCAAATAGATTCCTCAATTCCAGTTTGAACTCCCTTTTTATGTTTTCTATTCTAGTCATTTAAAGTGAAAGAAGCGATAGAAACAAATATTATGTACAATTTTGATCAGATGTGTAAATGCAATATTTACAACTCTTCTAAGACAAGCGATTGGTAGAAGTTCCAAAGTTTCAAATAGATTCGTGAATTATAAGACATGTGGAAGGGATATTTAAATTCTAGCAACGGGAAAACAATGAAACTAGAGAAGTTGCCCATTTTAACGTTAAACGGAGATTATACTAAGAAATTAAAAAAAATGAAAGAATTTTTGGAATTTTTGCAACAGCACTCTCTCACCTATTATGTCCTATTTACGTACGTCTGCTTTGCACTCCTATAACTACTGCAGTTCTGTGTTTGTCTAAGTGCTACATATTTTTCACTTGTAGCGAATTAAGATCGTTTTAGAACTTTTTAAAGTATCTAGCCGAAGTAATATTTCCCGAATACAAAATAAATCTTAGCGCTCCAGTTTGTTTGTCCGTTGACAGGAAAATATTTAAATAAACTTTATAATTCCCTTCTTGAAATTTATCTTTTAAGAATCCAAAAGATTATTATTTATGTAATCGAGTGATTAAATATTAGATTGTTGAAATAATTTATTACATCGTTCTGTAACAGTTCCTCTTAGGTAAAAGAAGAATCTTTGTTTAAACAAAAAAAACAGAAAATTTAAATAAAAATCTAATATATAAAATTCGAAAGCAATTATGAATAAATAGAATATGTATTATAGGCATCAGGTATATATTAAAAGAGTGTTTGTTTTATATGGAAATTATGAATATAATTTAGTCGGTCGGGATCATTGGTGTCAGGTGTGGGGATTTATGGTAACCCGGTCCTCCCACTTCCACATTAATATATTATCGGAACATTGCGGTTGGCGCCTCGGAATTTTAATGACAAAATCCTACACTGAAATTAACACAGCACAAAACACTGCTGCGTATTTATTACATCTCTTTTCATCTTCTTTTTTTCCCTTTTAATAATAATAATAACAATATAGTGCAGATTACAAACATTTTTTATCCATCATCCTGTTATAATACTACTCATCCCTCGAAAGCGCTATTAATTTTATAAACGTTTCAACCTTTTTTATGTTTTCCCACACAAGGATGAAATTTAAAATATTGCTGGAATTCTTCAAGATAAGATTTATGTAGAAAAATGGAAACGTAATAGTGTGAAAAGAACATTAGAATACGTCTTAAATGTTACATGAAGATGACAAGTAAGAGAATATATCTTGCTGCGTTTGGGTCCTGAAAAAAAGACAAATGTCCCGGTTCGTTACTTTTATTATCAGAGTGTCAGTCACGTTTAATTCTACCAATTCCCTGCTGAGAAATAACCTCCTCGTGTAAATTATATCACCTTTTCTAGAAATTTTAATATTTTAATTATTTAAAAAAATTTTTCAACTTCGACCTTTACTGGACGCTGGCGATTCCTATATAATACACGGTGTGTTATACAAGGTTTACAAAACAAAAATTCAATTTATAAGCTTGTATATTATGGGAATTAATAATAAATTTAGAAATTACACGTGGAAAATGCTAATCTGCATATAATATTGTTTTTGGAAGATGATTTAATCATGCGAAGCTGATTATTAATATTCATTTTAAAGGCTGGTGATATTCATAAGTAGGCTCTCTTGAATGATTTTCAACAGTTCCAATTATGTAGATTCCTCAGCAGAAAAAAATCAGTTAAGATTTAAAATATTCTGAATTAAATGATTGAATATGCAACACATATCGATTTCACATTTAAAGTTTTAAGTGTTCCCTGTCCTATTTTTCTTGATGACATTCGTCGAAGACGGCCAATCTGTTAAGAAATCAAACCCCCCTCCAATCAAAGAATTCGAGAATTTTTAAAGGGTATCTGCGAATTCTACCATCAAATCTTAATCACGTATTCCTTAGCTAAGACAGCAGGTCTATATGTACTTATATTCGATTTTGTTTCCCTGTCTAGTTATAGCTCTTCAAAGGTAATATAAGTGAAGACAGGTTTCCTTAAAATAATTCTAGAACCAACGAAGATTGAAGATTACATTTATAATTTATATAATTTATAATTAAATATCAGCAAAAAAAACAAGATTTTGAAGCCCAAACTCAAAAAACGCTAATTAAGAGTAGGAAAAACAAACAAACTTACCACGAAGTCCGAACTCCAGCATTTACAGCGCTGTAAATGTAGAACGGAGAATCCGCAACCAACTGCGAAAAAAACAAATACCCACGCTTTCTAAGTACTTCTTTCTTTATATATTACTATATAGTTTAAACCAACGACAATAAAAAATCACAAACGAAATAATCAAACTACTAAAGCCTACTACTGCTTTCGTCGGAATGCAATTAAGTGAATTAAGATAGTACGACTGTAAATATAAGGAGTAGATTAAATTTAATGATAGTTAAGATAGAAGAACAGGTAACCAGATGTACAGCATATGCACCGGCACCCCATTCTTCACGAATCGACCAGAGATTCAGTCGGAACGAAGATAACTCTTATAAGTCGGAGAGTAGAACGGAAACTTGGGTGACGTCACCTCCCACAGCAACTAAATCTGTTTTTTGCCATGCGAAGAAAATCTTCAACAATACGACCTTCAATATCTTCAGGTGCCGCTACAAACTAAAGAAAGCCAAATTTGGTTTCTTCTTTTGATTCCACTCATAATCAATCTTGAATCTCTAAACAACTTATTGACTCTTAGTCACAATTGACTTACTTCATTCACGTCTTTTCGCAACTTCTCTCTATTCTCCAGAGCGAGCTCATCACGATTCATTTCATTCAGTACACCTGAAAAGAGTACGGTGCTGTCAAAATTCAGAAATAGCTAGTCTATTCATGCACCGCGTTGCATATGAAGAGAGCTGCTTATCTCACTCTCCATAACACTTGTGGGTGATAAATGGCGTGGAACCACACTTTCTGCATAAATTTCATGAACACTCGGCTCATAAATTGCATATCATTACTACATGTGGCACACCAAAGACAAGGAAAATATGGTTTCCAAGATAGTCCCCATAGCGAAAGCACTTGCCTTTTTTAAGGGGTGAAGAGAAAATGCACACGTTTCTCTTGATCGATCTGGATAGGGGTCCAGCAAGGTCCATAGATAATAACTGAAAAGAAAGTTTAATCTCTTTGTTCGAACCCATCAAACCAAAAGGCAAGCCTTGAGAAACCTCACTAGCTTTGCAGATTTGATACCTGGGAACATAACGGTAGACCTTCACCTTCATTTTCATCATCATCATTCAGCTTGAAAGGCTTGGTTGCAGACTTGTCTCCATTTTCTTTTATCTCCTGATTCAGCTTCACTGCCTGAAACCATGTGGTCACTCCCCTAGTTAAAACTTGTTTTCTGGGTCTTTCTTCTTTCACTCTTCACACGTGTCGTAGTCATCTTAATCGTGGGCCTCTTCGCAGGTTTCCCATATAAGCATTTTAATTCTATTTCTTCATTCTTTTTCCCGTAGATCTAATGTTTTTCTCTTTCTTGCATTCATTTTCCACACTTCACACCCATATGTTACCATATCTTACCATTGTTGTGTATATTCTCTCATTTCCTTTTCTAGATACACTGTCTGACTTCATTATTATGTTCATAGCTCCTAGGCAATTTTGTCCCTTTATTATTATTTTTTTCGTATTTCTATCTTTTCCTCTCCATTGCTTATTACTGTTACTCTAAGACAGTTAAATCCTTTTGCGTTTTCTAAGCTATGTCTTCTTCCCGAGTTGCTTATTATGTATTTCTAGGCTTTTGTTGTTTCTGTTGTCTTTTTTCTTTCTCATTTCCATGTACTTCGTCTTTTGCTCACTTATTATTAAGCCTTGTGTCCTTACTTTTTCTTCTATCTTGCTTATGGCCTTTTTTATAATTTCCTTCGTTCTTGCAAATACTGCTACATCGCCTGCATATGCTAGATCTTGGTCAGTTTCATTTTTTTTAAATTTTGACCTCACCAATTGTTTTTTCAGCACTTAATTTTTAACTTAGCTGATACTTTGTCTTTAACCAATATTTTACTCTACTTGCCATCTGAGGTCATTGTCATCATACGGATGATTTCGCTTTGTATTTCCATTTTACTTTGTGTAGTTTTTCTACGTTTACAGTGTCGTACGCTTGCTTGAAGTCTACGTGTGAGGCCAAATTTTGATCTAGGCTGTTTTCCTGGATTTGCTTTAGAGAGAAAATCTGACCCATTGATCTATTTTTCCCGAATTCACACTGATATTCTTCCAGTGTCGACTTGGCCTTCTTTTCTTATCTGTTTTTAATTGTTGCAACTACTATTTTGCACAGAGCTTTTGCTCTGTAGTCATGCAGATTTATTTCTCCTTACTTATATAAGAAATGTTACAAAGGATTCTTCTCAGCTTGATGGCATTCTTTACGTTTCCCATTCTTCTTGTACAAGTTTGCAGATTTATTCTTCTAAGTCTCTTCCTCCGGGTTTTATTATTTCTGATGTTATAGCATTTTTTTTGGATTCTTCGTATTTTTCTTATTTGCTCTTGGTCGGATCCATTTACCACATATTCTTTTTTTATAGGCCTTGGTTCATATTTATTGTTCGTATCTTCATTTCCACCTACCTTTAATGTTTCTTCGAAATATTCCTCCCATTTACTTAGTTTCTCCGACTGTCCTAGAGCTGAACTTCCATCTTTTTCCTTGCTTATCAACATATTGTCTTTTCCTGCTGTCTTTGTTTTTTTTTTGTTTCACGATAGAACTCTATGACTTGCTTCCTTTTTTGTAGTTGTTTCCATATGAATTTTCTTTTTTGCTCCTATCGTTTGTTTTGATATTCTGCAGCATCTTTTGTACTCCTCGTTGTCTTCTGCTGTCTGCACGCTTGGAGCTTTTATTCATGCTTTTCCCAATTTTTGATTTCTTTTACGCATTCTTTTTCAAATCATTTATGTTTTCTATTTTTCCAGGTCTTAGCGCCTCCGCTGTCTTAGCGCCTCCGCTGTCTTAGTCACTGTTTTATCAATAAGGTTCCATTTTAGTTCCTGGTTTTCTTCGGTTGTCTTTATACTGTTGCTAATTTTTTGTTCAAAGGATCTTAATAGTCTTTCATCTTTTAGCTTTTCCATATCATACCATTATATCTAAATATTTCCTCTTCCTTTTTGTTCTCCAGTTGATTGGCACGGTTTACGTTCCCGTCCGTCTCCTCTACGTCTAATGATTTTCTTCTCTTCCCCTTCGTGTTATTTTTTAATTTGTCCTAATTGTAAAGCTTCTTCTGATGATCTTTTATTTATGGTTTTTTCTTGATTGTTTTACCTTCACCTGTAGATGTAGTTTAACCAAGTTTTGAAGGCTCCCAGATGTGCTGACGTGGGTACATCATGACAAGACGTGATCGCATCTACACCTTCTTATTAGGTAGGACCATCTTCCATTCCACGAAGATAGAAACTAACTCATGGGAATTAGGCACGAATTTATATAGTCAATTATCTTGCACCCTCCTGCCCCCTGACAGGATATCTTGCTGAGGTTTGTTGTATATAGTTGATCATACCCTTCATCAACTTTTGGGGCTTGACTTGCGATACATGTATATGAGCAATCTGTAATGGAGCTGTGGATAAAGCGTCGGGTACAACATTTAAGAGACCCTTACGATGCTGGTTGTCGAGATCATACTGTTAGAGTTTTTATGATCCACCTGGCAAGACAATAAAAGTATCTCCAAGCCTTCTTTCGGTAACGCTGTAATTTCTTTCCGATCTGCTTAAGCAAAGTGCTTGTATAGGCTATGACTCTCTCATCCTCTCCTTCGCCTTGGTATAAAATGGCAGCTATACCCACATTGCTAGCATCAATGGACTTTGAATGGCCGACTAAAAACTAAATTGGCCAGGAGTGGTGCAGAAATGAGGAAAAATGTTTTAAGTTCTGAACTCCATCCTGAATTTGAAGCTTGTATGATTCCAAGCTTCAATATTTTATTTATTTTTTTGTTTAGCTGCTTCAACATATAAAGCGACATGGGGAAGTAGCTTTGCTTGTTTCTCCGGTGATTTCTTCCTTATAAACGTCAATCACTTCCTTTAGAGCTTGCTTCGGAGAATCATCTAGGTCTTCCTTGCGCCTAACCGTCCGAGAAGAAATATTCTGCATGGCATGACAAAGTCTGTCCCCATTCTAAATACATGCCAAAAATCTATAACTAAAGTGAGAGCAGCACGCATAGATTTACACAAAATTGCTTCAATGGTCGTCTCATCAATAATAATAGGTAAACGAATTCCAAAATACTGTTTGCTTCCATCTGCCGCCTGAGGCTCAACAAGACTCTTGAGATGGATAACTTGCAGGTCATACTTATCATTTGATTGGCACTACAATTTAAAATCTAATTAATCCGTTGTTAACAACATTGACCTTCACAAATGAGACTATAGACAATTCTAATGAGTCTGCTTGTAAGACCCATTCACAGTCGTGACCCAGCAAATTTAATTTAGATAAAACGATACTGGCTCTTCTAACTGCCCAGCACTTGACTTTTTTTTGGCTTGCATCTCTGAAAAACAGAATTTCTTAAAGTCTTCCTGACAAACATGATAGATACATATGTCCCATTCTCTGACAATTCCAGCATTTTAAGCCAGTTCGCCTGGAAATCTGGGTAGCAGCTGCACTCTTTCCTTCAACTTATTGCTTGCTATA
The DNA here is from genome assembly GCA_011009095.1 of Ignelater luminosus. Lineage (NCBI taxonomy): Eukaryota > Metazoa > Arthropoda > Insecta > Coleoptera > Elateridae > Ignelater > Ignelater luminosus. Next base: position 13,349 of record VTPC01002104.1, read on the forward strand.
GAGTGTACATGCTCTTGTGCAAAGGAGATTTACCAGCAACGTAATTTCGCCGTTTAAAAGATCAGGTCTTCATGAATTTCTACTAAGACCAGTTGAGTTTTATAGAATTGTTGCAGGATTCTTTTTATTATTATTACCCAAAGCTACTCTTCTTAGCTAGGTGTTACGGATTGCTTTTTAAAAAGTTTGCTCATAACAGCTATGTATACGCTACAGTTCTGTTCTCTCTCTCTGATAGCGAGCACAAATCTCAGTCCAAAGTCCGTCGTCGTAATCTGAACCAGACTAATGCTTGGCCCTTGAACAGATAAATTGCACTCTTTGATAAAGCTGCTTTTGAGAAATTCTTTGCCATCCGGAGGTTTTTTTTCTTCTCGAAAAATCATTGATTCCTAACTTAGACGAATCACCATGAAAGTAAACGTTCCATTGACTGTCGGAAACTGTCTCGGGTAGATTTTGAGTGGCATAGCGGGGAGCTGGGATCGGAAATGATGTATTGTCTATGAAACTTAATATAAAAGCTTCCTCTGTGAAGTGCCTGCTCCTCCAGCTCTGGACAGTTCAAGATCAGAATCAGAGTTTGATGTTGGCATACTTTTTTTTTCAATTTCCCGCATGGCTGTTAAAAATTCTAAATAGAAGTTTTCAAGTTCCTTTAAACTTTCTTGGTCTTCGTTTTCAATCGCCTTAACGCTCTTCAAAGTTCGAAGACATGATTAAGCTTGGTGTTGGCCTTGCTTTACAAGCTGTTTTGCCCTAAATTTCTGTACCATACCCTCAACCTCTTTTAGCTTACAGTCTCCTTCTTGAGTATAGAGGAGACTCGTTTTTCTAAGGCTAATTTGGATTTAAGAATTTTTGTTTTATCAGATGCTTGAAGGTCCATGAGATCGACATTTTTTATATAAAGTTCATTTGCTAAAAAGCGATTAACTACCATAATACGAAAATCAAATTAATGCAGGATTATATATTACAGGTATGTGACGCAGCAACGATAGTAAATATGTCGCAATATTAATAAAAAAAGATTTGCTAGAAAAAGTTCCTCCTCGGACGCCAATTAATTGTGTCACACCTACAAGCAGAAGAGCAAAGTCAAGATAGAAGGAACGAGGCTATATTGCTTCAGAAAAGCCGAGAACATAACTAACACCATCTAAGTGCAAAATGGGTAAGGCGCAAACGTCTGAAGCATAGGCAACAAACCGTACTGGTATATACATTGGGTTGGCTAAAAACATTTACTAAATATCGAACTGAATCTCATACTCAAGAATAAAGGAAGATTGAAAATAATTAGATAATAATTTGTTACTAGTCATAACGACAAAAAGTCGTCACTCACTGTTGAGGTCTTATTGACTGTTACCTAACCTAACTTATCTAAATGCCTATTCCAACATCAGAAATGATAAAAGCCGGAAAAGAGTACAAAAAGAATGCTGAAAAGAATCTCTTATACATCCAATATATAAGAAAGGAGAAAGGAGAAAGAACTCTGTATGACAAATACAGAGCAATAGCTCTGTTAGATATTGTGTACAAAATAGTAGCTGTAACAATTAAAAGAAAAGAGCACTGGGAGAATATCAGTGTGGATTTCGAACAAATAGATCAATGAACCAGATTTTCTCGCTATAGCAAATTCAGCATAACAGCCTAGATCAAAATCTGGCCTTGCACGTAGACTTTAAGCAAGCGTACAACATAGAAGAACTATACAAAGAAAATGGAAATTCAAAGATAAATTATCCATACGGTGAGAATGGCCTTAGATGACACAGAGAGTAAAGTATTGGTTGAAGGAAAAGTATCAGCTAAGTTTAAAGTTAAGACAGGACTAAGGCAGGGAAATCTATTCTCAACAAATTTCTTCAATTTAGTGCTGGAAAGAGTAATTGGTGAGGGCGGAATAAAAGGAAATGAAACGATATATCACCAAACTGGCCAATATCTAGCATAAGCAGATGATATTATAGCAGTGATTGCAAGGATGAAAGAAAATCTAAAAAAAATAGAAGAAAAAGCAATAGAAGCAAAGAGAAAAAGATAAAGTACATGGAGATGACAAAGAAAAAAGACAACGCAAACAACAAAAGCCTAGAAATAATAAGCGACTTAGGAAGAAGACATAGCTTCGAAAAAGCAGAAGGATTTAACTACCTTGGAGTAACAGTAACAAACAATGGAGAGGAAAAGATAGAAATACGGGAAAAACTAATAAAAAGTAGGCAAAGGCAAGCCCCAAACCACATGGCTTCAGGCAGTGAACCAGGATCTGGAGTCATTGGGAATCTCAAACTGGAAAAGACTATCAGAAGATAAAAGGAAATGGATACAAGTCTGTAATCAAACCTTCGTCATGAAGGAGGACGAGGGAGGTGGAGGTTTGGTGTTATGTTTCCAGATATCAAATGTGCCAAACTAGTAAGGTTTTTCAAGGTTTGCCTTTGGCTTGATGGGCTCGAACAAAGAAATTAAACTTTCTTTTCAGTTATTATCCATGGACCTTGTTGGGCTCCTACCCAGATCGTTCAAGGAAAACGTATGCATTCTTTTTCTTCGCCCCTTAAAGAAGGCAAGTGCTTTCGCTACCGGGGACTATCTTGAAAAGCATATTTTTTTGTCTTTGGTGTGCCGCAAGTAGTATGAATACACAATTTTCGAGCTGAGTGTTCAGGAAATTTATGCAAAGAGTGTGGTTGAACGTCATTTATCATCTACAATAGAACGGAAAGAGTTAACCGTGTTATCGAGAGTGAGACAAAAAGCTTCCAAAGATTAACCACGCCATGTGCAACGCAGTGCATGAAGTGACTGGCTATTTCTAAATTTCTACCGTACCGTGTACTAAAGGAAATAAATCCTAACGAGCTCACTCTGGAGAATAGAGAGCTTCAATTGTGAGCCAACAAGTTGTTCAAAGATTAAAGATTGCTTATGAGTGGAATCAGAAGATCGCAGACTCGGCGTGGAAAAGAAACCGAAACTATAAGTTCTCTGCGAAGTTGGCTCCAAAATCTGTGCCGCGCATAGTGAAGATAGTTACCTATCTTCTCGTAAATGAAGAAGGAAGAAGGATGGTACCTGGCTTGTTAAGGATCTCAAGCCATGACGTGCTCAAGATCCTGAATTATCTAAACTTTCAGATTAGATTTTGTGTAGAAGTTCCTCCTTATCGCATTACCTAATTGTTGGCCGTTGCATTACTACCTAATATTTGTATTTAATACGTCTGTGAAACATGCTTGACTACAAAGAGGCAGTTGTTGGCCGCCTAAGATTAATTGCAAGACAGTTGAACTGATCATGGTTCTTATTTCATTGAGTTTATTCTACAACACATAGTTGTGTATAGCGTTTAATGTTAATTCTGCAGGAGTCACTCATCATTTGTTTTGTTCCCCCCCCCCCTTTTTTTTGACAGTTTTCGTTGGCAAAATATTTACATGACTACAAATTATGGGAAGATGATTCGTTACTTCCTGGTTATAGTAAACAGGCACAAATCTACATAAAACCGTTGCCAATAAATTTTTTCTAGTAAATTTCTTTGACAATCCTCTGATAACACTAAAATCCAAAGCTTTAAGATACTAGTCCAGTAACGGTGTCGTCAAAAAGGGATCTCGCGGGAATTAGATCAGGTAGGTTTTATTTTTTTTATCTTGTATATATTGTTAGTAGAAGGGAGAATATAAGTTTTCGACCTCCGTAGTTCTCGGGAGAACTTTCTGTGGCCAAAAAACCTTAAAATTTTCAAACTTTTATCAGTTTTTAGGCTATAACCATTTTCTGGTCATTCCTAGCAAGAATTCTGAAAGATGATGAAATCTCCGACAACTTTTGTAGCAAGAAATGTTTTCTAATCTTAATACCAAGCGAGTTACAGTTGGTCAAAGTTTAGCAAAATTTGCCATTTTTTCTAACAGTTGGGTTTTCACCTTCAGAGGCGGTTTAATTAACGGGCGCGGCTTTTCGACGGTATGCTTACAAAGTTGACTACGGGGATGGCAAGTCTGCAAAATATTTCTTAGAAGATTTGAGAATTAGACTATATGAGACGGACGGAAGATATATGGAGATAAATAGAGGTGAAATCGTTGATTGCTAGTAGACTAGAGAACAGAGCTATAAGATGGTACCGACACGTTAGTCCGATGGGAGAAGAAAGGTGGTCAAAAAGGATTTTAGAATGGTCACCGAGAGGAAGGAAAAGAAGAAGACGACCAGCTGTAAAATGGAAAACATATATAACAAAAACCATAAAAGGAAATAAATTAGAAGAAGGCGACTGGGAAGATAGAACATATTGGAATCTGGAAACGGCAAACTTCTAAGGGAAAAAAAGACGAGAGAGAGAGAGAGAGAGAGAGAGAGAGAGAAAGAGATTGAAGAATACTGTAACGTATCATCTGAAACCAGTGAGCAACATATTGATTTAAGACTGTCACGCAGGAATAGAGACAGTGGAGGCAATAAAAAACTGCTAGATTGGTTGTCTCAGCGCTCCCTCCCCCTTTCTAGAAAGTGATGTTATTATGTCAATCAGCAGTAGATTAATTGGGGATGCAGGTGTCAGAGATTTTCAGAATTAGTAACAACAAAGTAATAACAACTGTCAATCCATTAACACTGTTTCACAGAATTCAAGCAGTCTGAAGAAAACTCGAAACACTGTTTCATATTCGATCTAGCCTCGTATCCCATGTTTTTATCAAAAGACCTACGCAAGGGAACAACCCGATATAAAGCATTCACACCCCTTCATGGTGCAGCATCAAACATCAAAGACTTTGTTGTGGATGGAGGGTTTCTCCTGCATAAGATAGTGTGGCATCGTAATGAAAACTTTGGTTTCATCTGCAGAAAATATCAACTTGAGAAAGTTAATTTTTGATGGATATGTAACTGCTCTTGCCCAGAGAGGAAGTAAGTCTTCTGAAAGGTTTCGTCGTTTGAAGACATCGGGTAATACTTCAGCTGACATCATTTTCAGTGAAGAAACAAATGAGAACAAATGAAAACAACAAGAACCGTTTAATTACAATGCTGATACAAAAATTGGAAAAAGGAAGCATTAAAGTTCAACAGGCAAAAGAAGATGCAGATGAGTTGATCGTTTCTACAGCTATTTCCCAAGCAGCAAAATTCAAAAGTGTGGCTATTGTTAGTGAGGATATTGACGTTCTCTTTCTTTTAACAGGGTTAGCAAACATTTATGAGAACTTGTACTGCCTTAAAGCAGGAAAAGGCAAAAAAGCAAGTTTGTGGTACTCAGCCGCTTCCTTCAAGTTTGATCCCATACATATCTTCTTCATTCAGGCATTTAGTACAGGATGTGATACAACTTCAGCTTTTTTTGGCCACGGAAAATCAAAATTATGTTCTCTCATTGAACAATGCCTACATCTGAAAGTAGAAGCAGAGAAATTCTCTGAACCTCACGTCTCTCCAGATTGCATAGCGAAGGCAGGGCAACAGCTCATCCTGGCATTGTATGGTCAAAAGCAGAGCAGTGAATCACTGGACGATACCATTTGTTTATCAAATCGGTCGCAAGAACGACTTTTAAGCTAGCAAATATGATTGGGTCCGCATCTGAAGGTGAAAACCCAGCTTTTAGAAAAAATGGCAAATTTTGCTGAACTTTGACGAACTGTAGCTCGCTTGGTATTGAGATTAGAAAAAGCTTTTTCCTACAAAAGTTGTCGGAAATCCTGTCATCGTTCAAAGTGATTGCTTGCTAGAAGTGAGTGGAAAATACTTATAGCCTGGAAACTGAAAAAAGTCCGAAGATTTCGAGATTGTTTGGTCATAAAAGGTTCTTTCGAGGGCTACGGAGGTCGAAATCTCACATTCTTCCTTCTGCTAATAATTAATATACACAGGATAAAAAATCTTCTACCTGATTTAATTCCAGGTAAAAGTACCCTGTTACTGGACTATACATATACATGTGGGATATTCTAAGCAAAGTGTTACTGGAAGTTTTCCTAAGAATGTTTGCATAGTGTTATGATATGGAGAGCTCTTTTTCTCAGGGTCCTTATTTTTCTTCGTTTGGTTCTTAATTTGTTTTATTAAAACGCTATTTTCTTGACAATATTAATTTATTTATTTTTTTACTGTCCTTACATTTATCAAAACCAAAAACAAAATTTTTTTTATCTCTCTTTTTTTATCATTTTCAAATATCACTACATTTTTTATATCATCACATTTCCCCTCCATATTAATATAAATTTTAAGCGTTTTATACTAAAGCTTAAATTTTGATTAATATTAACTAAAATATACTCAATTGTGAATTCCATTACAATTTGATCTTCATTTTTTTTATTTGTCTTACGTTATATAATAGATATTGTTTTGTTTCATGGTATACATAATCATTTTTTTTAATGGTGTTTTATTTTATATTTTTATTCTAACCTTAATTATTTGAATTGACGGTCTTGCACTTTGACATTTGTCGAACGTCATTTTGACATTAGGCAACTGTCATTCATTCATTTTTTTTGACATTAGTTAATTGTCATTTTTGACATTTGTTAATTGTCACTTTGACATTACATTATTTCAACAGAATAACAATTTAAAATTTTATAAGTTTAGTTAGCATTATTAACATTTTATACAGGTTTTTCTTACTCTTCTCAGTTTATTTTGCCAATTAATAGTACATTTCAATTTTTCTTTATTATTATTGTTATTTTGATCATTTCTTTCTTTTTTGTAATTATTCTTTATCTTATTTTTCAGATTTCCATCTCTGATTGGTGAACTGTTAATTGTTTCTTTTGGATTTATTCGTTTGTAGTTTACTGAGAATTTTGCCATATTTTGAAACCCGCTATCTAATATACAATAATGACTTGGTCCATGATTACCTGCTGTTGATTTCTCTTCAACATTTTTGTCTATGTTTTTTAATTCTATTTTCACATTCTGCTGGTAGTTTTCTTGTGCTTTTTCTTGCTCCTTAATTTTCTCATTTATATCTGCATCCCTTATTTGTAACATGTTGATAATTTTTTCTTGGTATCTTTCTATTTTCCTACGCATTTCATTCTGACATTCATCTATCTTATTATTCACCTCTTCTTGTATTTCGCCTCTCATGTTTTTAACAATATTATCCCATCTATTCTCATGATCTACAAATTTTCTTTTAATTTCTTCAAATCTTTTCTCTTGATTATGATTGATTTCTTCAAATCTTTTAGTATTATCTTGTTTAATCTCTTCTAATCTTTTAGTTTGGTCTTCTATTCTTTTAGTTTGGTCTTCAAATTTTTTATCTTGGTCTTGTTTCATTTCTATTAATATTTTAAGTAAATCTGGTTGTTGTTGTCTTATTTCTTTTTGCTCTTTATCTCCCTTTTTTTTCATGATTTCTCGATTATTTAAAAATGCATAAAAAATTATTTATTTTTAATGTTTATTTTATAGCAAATTACTTAATTGGATATCTCGTAAAAGTTTTAATCAATAGTCGATAAGTTTTGGAAATTAATTATTTTTTCATATCTTATTCGTCAAATGAAATCAATTAAATACGAACATTAATTTTTATAACGGTCGTCATTATAAGATAAAAAATCATTTTAATTATCTAGAAATCTATAAACAGTTAGATTGTTGACGAGTACTTAGTTCTAGTAGGAAACTTCAGATGGGTGACTTTAAATCATTACAATTTCTTCGGGTTCTCTTTAACTTAACCTATAAGAGAATATTCTGAGATGTGGAACGTTTGGGTAAATTTTCTAGCTCAAACGATAAGTAGTGATATTTAGACAGAACCTCTAGATATAAAATTGAAGGTGTGGATGAATTAATTAAGATGGGTCTACATCAGAACATCATCTCGACGCTCTTAAAGCAGAGCGCCTTGTTGCCAAAAATTTCTGCAGTTTATGCACTGGCAGGTATTTTTGCTCGCCATTACCGTCGAGGGTTGTTGACAATCCAAGCGGCCCTTGCTGTTTCACTATAAAAAAGAAGGACACCAACAGCACTACAACATCATAATCAATGGTGCAAATCAAAATCAATAGTACTCCATATGTTACTATGTCTATAGAGCTTTTGATAATTTTGAGTTTTCACACGAAATCTTTTCTTTAAGCCCCTAATAAGTTTGTTGCCCTCTATGTATATGATTTCAAATCTATCCAATAATCTTCAAATGCTTTAACATTGTAAGGAGCGATGCAGTGAACACGAAGTCTTTGACAATTCGAACAATATCGCTTTTTGACAGGACCTTAGTTTATCGTTCACTGATAAGGACAGCAGGAACGCTCGATTTTCATGCTACAAAAGAACATTCATATTCAAACTCCGCTTGGCATTGATAATAAACAGGCGCGAAGGCTAAAATTTCAAGTTACAAACTTCCTCTTTTTGGACAAACTAAGTACATAGCATCCACACAATGTTGGCCAAGTGAAAAAGTTTAGATCAACTTTCTTCAAATGAGTTTCCAAATTCAAGAAAGCTTAGTGTTTAAATCAAGGCAATTTTTCTTGAATTTCTTTGGCAAAAACGTTCCAAGCAAGTATATCAAGTCTCATGCTTGTATCATCAAATGCAATATTTGGATGACCTTCTACGCGTACCGCCTCCACTACTGACAAATTGCTAAAACCAGAATAACAAGTAGTTACAACTAATCTTTATAAGTAGAATCTAACTAAAATGGCAACCAAGAATCCTGATAAACACTTTCAACTAGAATCCCCAAAGAAAGCTGGAAGGTCTCTCTTTTTCCTGAACATAGATCACTTCCAATCTGTTATGTTCTTTTTTATCCTGTGTCCTTCCAGTGCAGTATTGTGATTTCTCGACTGTTATTGTTCGTTAATATCATCTACTCGCACTTAGTGGTTTACCCTTCCTTTCCTTTTTTTTTTAGATTTCTAGTGAATGGAACTTGATGCCCATCTCCTGCTGCTCTGTCTATCTATACGTTCCCTTTTTCTTCATTTAAGTTTTGTTTTTACTCCTAAGTTCTTTCTGTTTCTTCATACTTATGTGATGAGCTACATTCAATTGCTTGTCATTAAAGTCCGTTTATTTGTAAATATTTACTTAAAAAGTATCCGTTTTGAGTAATGATTCCTCCATCAACCGCATAACCTTGCCTGTACTATATAATCTGCGTATCTGAAATCAGTAAACATTATCTGTTTGCTACAGTACGTAGTTAGTTCGTAAAACAATCAGTGTACACTTTTCCATCTGTAATAACGGTCAAGGAAGAAGATCGGCCAAAAAAACATAAAACTCTTAACAATAATCTGCTTGCTTGGAAGGAAACCAAGTGGTAAGATAAATCCGAATATCACTTATGCCTTCGCGCCTTTATGTTGCTCATACAGCGTTGCCGATACCATTTAGATATCTGACTGTGCCTAATCGTTACCGAAATTAAACCAACCGACCGCTACCGTTGTCTCCACACAAACCACCGATTGGAACCCTGCACGAACAGAAATTTTCACTTCCGCTGCCCAAAAAGAAATCTTGTAACTTCTTGATTGGCCCTAAAAGTCCGAAAGGCTTAAATTGCTCGCAATACTTGACAGGCCCAACAGGTCCGAGATGCCCAAACGATCCGATAGGCCCGAACGACCTAATAGGATTGTGCCGACAGACCCGACTGTGCCGACGTAGACCCGGAAAGCCCGACAGATTTCTAAACTGAAGCCTGATCTGACATCAACACGAACTTTGAGCCGGCCCGCACAAAAGCCAATCGAGAAACCCAGGCAGTGCAGGCTTCGACGCTACAGGACGGAGCTCCTCTGCTTCAGTTCAGTATAAAATTAATTCCTGTCTCAGTCCGTACGAAAATAACGCCCGCCTGACTCAGTAAGAAAAAGTTCTCGATGCGGTGCCTCCTCTTCGCTTTAGTATCTAAATAATGCTTGTTCTGGTCAGTACAAAAGTAACGCCTTTAAAGTCGGTACGACAATTCTTCTGTATGGTTTAGTACAAGAATAATGAACCGGCTTGATAAGCCTGACAGGCTCGACAAGCTCGAACAACCTGACATGCCCGACAGGGCCGAAAAGCGCGACACAAACAGGCACGGACAGTCGGAAAGGCCCGGGCAGCTTGATTGACTCGCCGTAGGCCCGTAAAGCCGATAAGTTTATAAAATGAAGACCCGACTAAAAAATCCGGCCCATGCAGGTCTCTAACACCGATACCTTACAACTTAGTTCAGATAACCGTTCTGTTACCATTACCGCCCGAACGTCTTCCCTACGTCCCTCTAGATTTGTAATTTTGGCGCTCGAGTAGGAATTTCCAATACGAGGAATTTTAAGATCTAAGACAGCGACTTTCAGTCGAGAGACCATCAGGTAGAGCGAAGTGTGAAAACTGCAAGAGCTGAATATTTCGTACCGGTGATCAATTTACCGCACTGATGAAGAATGGACGGCGGTCTGGATTCATGCAGGGTGGAAATACAGATGGAGAAGTTCAGTTTATCCACAAGGAGAAAAACGCTGTTCACCAAGGAAAAGCGTCATGATGCTAAAGCCGACAGCAACTATATTCGACCTCTGTGTACCACACAAAAATTATACCGTTACCGTAACGACAAATCCGTTTACCGCCTCTGCCGCCCTAACTTATACTATCCCCGTTACTAGAAATCAGTACATCACCCTTTTCTTTCCTAATTCCAAAAGGCCGAAAATGGTCTGAATGGTATTTCAAGCTCAAAGGCAAAATATCAGCAGACAAATTATGGAAGAACCGTCGCATTTTCTTATGGAGAGATAAAACTGATTTCATTTCTGGCCTAAACCAGAAGCGGTCAGGGTCACTCGGCTGATAAGAGCTCGAAACGGGATGTCGCGTTGATAAAAATTACTGTTGATAGCCGGATGTGCGATAAGACTTTGTAGCGGTTTTTTACATCCGGTCAAAATCAAACTGGCGTTTAACGGTCTTCAAGTTTTTCCATTCTAACGGTCTTTTTGCGGTTTATACGACAGGATGATGGTGACGTCATCGATCAATCAATAAATGATTGAGGAGTTTAACTAAAGTAAAATTATTAAGATGAGAAGAGTGATTTTCCATCTACCTTTCCACATTCCGTATTCCCCCTGTGCCCCTGTGCTCTTTTACTTGTACTGCGCACGTACTGCGACTCGGTCTTTAGTGCTTACATTCAATTTTAAACATAAAATGTTTGTTTTTGACTGACGTGATAAACAATGAGTTCAAAGAAAGGGAGCAAAAAAACTCAAGGAAAAGCATCATGGGGTTTATGAAGTTTGAAGAAGAAATTAGAATTTGCCTGTTCACCACAACTAATTTAATTGCAGCTGAAGGAGTTTACCACCATTCATGTTTCAAGATATTCAACAGCTTTTTTCCTCTTCCAACTGGTGGAAAACGTGGGCATCCCAAAACTGAATACGTGGAAGCTGTTACAGAGAAAGTCCCAGACGATAAAACAATCATTGCTACGCTCAAACAGAAGTTTGGAGATCGAATAATCATTGCTAGGGACGGAAAAAGAACTCTTATCATTTGTTTTATTGATACTGGAGTGAATATCTTGAACTCATATTGGCACGAAAACCGACAGAACGACTAAGAAATATCAAAGCTGCTGCAGCAATAATAAGACAGGATAAACAGGCTCAAGTGTATGATAACATTAAGTACCCTCTAAGAGATGACTTTCTGAAAGACGCCAGCAGTTGGTTCCCCTAACTCTCCTTACTTTCCTAGAAGAAATGACAAGTAAGGAGACAAGAGACATTGAAAAGAAAAACAGGAAAAGTATTCCTGTTGTTCATTTAATAATCTTTTCTGCGTGACCACGCTCTTTTCTTTCCTTCATATTGACCAGCCTAAGTCTATTGCAGTCCAGGAAATACGGCTCAAGAAAATTGGTTGATCTAATTTTCAGTTTGGGATTCTGTTCTTCGTACTACGGAGCCCAGCTGTTGGAAATGTCGGTCATATACCACGATCAATTCAACTTAAGCGGGTTATTCAATCAATTCGTATTTGATAACACCGACTTCACTCTCTCCACAATAGACAGATTGAACACGTTTCATGCGATGGTTGATATCAGAAGTACTACTTCAGCAAGTTCCGTCGGAATAAGTACAGAGATTCCAAGATTGTAAAAGGTGTCCAGTTCACAGGTTACTGGAACACTTGGAGTTTTTCCCCTGCAAGTATTTCATAATAAAAGAGGTGGTCTGAAAAATGTGACTGTAGCAAACCTCGCTGTTTAAATAGAGGAAGTGGCTGAGCCCAAACCTCTTGATAGTGTGTGGATGACTGCAAAATGGTTCAATGGCAAAAGGGTTCCAGAATGAAACCAGAAGAAACGAACCTTTCTTCAATGCTCAAACATCAGATTACGATACCATTTACACTGCCCTAATGTATGCTACCGATAGAGTGTCAATTTGAAGCGAAAGTCATTTTTATTACATTTGAGCAATCACTTCACATTAAATGTGGAGAGATCATTGCAACAGCTGAGTAACTGTATTGTAACACTAGGAAGTTTTCACCTTCTCATGCCATTCTTGGGTTGCATTTGGCTACCTGGTTAGTGGAAGCAGTTTTAAGGAACTGATGAGCACAATTTATACTACAGTGTCTGGGAATAAAATGTTGCAGGGTCATGCCTTTGCTCGAGCTGTCTAATATTATTTTATGTCAGTGATGAGCAGCGTTAGACTATCTCTGAAATGATAATAAGTCGCCGTTGGAATCACTAAATCAAACCATCATTTAGTAATTCTAGCTCAGAAGATGAAAGACAAATTAAAGAGCTTGAAAACAATAGAGCAACTGCAGCTTTTTGGATTCAGTATTTTAATATGGTCAGATTGATAAAGAATCAGGAAATTGGATTCCCCAGATTCAATGTGTTTTAGAAATTATTTCTTTCTTTCATGTCTGCGGCCATTTTGCTTATGCAAAATTTTGCCAGCTCTTTGTGCAGGATATACTGAAACTGCTATCTATAATGATACCCGACAAATACGAAATATTCGTAGAGTATGACTTGTTCAATCAAAATTCATAGTGATAGAGTAATAGTAGCCTCCCTGATGATGTTCCAAAGAATATCAATTAGCAAATAGTCTGATGATGATTTGAAAACACACATGCAGTATGAGTTGGCTTAATTTCCTTTATCATTGTTTGATGAAGTTGGGATGCGGAAGACTAAAAGATCTACGGTGTATGACACGTTTCAGTAAACAAAATAGAACGTTAACCTTGAACATTTACCGTTATTGTGGATGGTGACTTCATATTGCATGGCCAAAAGGTTTGATGGCCAAAAGGAATGACGGTTTCCACAGTTGATTATATTTTGAAACAACGCTTCCACGACAAACAGTACAAAAGCTGCTGAACAGAACCGCAGGTAGCGTACTAAAAAGTCAATAGACATTCACTTTGGGAAAGAAACAAAAATTTCTATTGGGCCAGATGATTTCCTGGCCAACAAGACCAATAAATCAAAATTCATTTCATTACTTGCAAAAAGACTTACAGACAGTGGGATTGGATTGAATGTCAAACTGCAGTGGATAATGCTAATAGACTGATAATTACTACAGCGATTAATAAGAGGGTGGTTAGTGACAATGTAGCTGTGGTTGTTCAGGACTTGCGCCTTTACTAATGGCATTTACGACAAGCATTTTGAAACCGCGGGGTTCAAACTTTCAAGGATTTTAGCTAGAAGTAATCATCAAGGAGGGTGATAAAATTGCTTTTTTTGGGACCAGACTTTTCATTTGATAGGAAACATTGACACTAAGAGAGATTGACGGACAGATCATCTTGCACAACAAGGAAATGGTGGAGACGAGGGTAAGTGCGTTCTGGTCCTTGTGACTACAGAAACTTTTGCTACTGACTGGAGCAGGTAGCAAACGCCATTACTCTGGGACTCATCATCATCATCCCACACCTTATTGAATTCCATTGGAAAGAACAGGGCGTGCAAAACGTTAATGTCTTACGAGGCCTTTCCTCGAGATATCACTTCCAAGACAATGATAGATAGTCTTGAACGATTCGTACGATTAAAAGAGAAGTGTGACAAGTGTTCAGAAAGACTTATTTCGGCTGGTGTACTTCTTACCTAAGACAGAATAAAAACCTGCAGTGGCACCTTCCTTGGGCCTTTCAAAAGGTGTTGGAGGTAGGAAATGCCCGAGTAGGAACCAGTGTAGTTAGATGTTAACCCTCCATCTTGCAAAAATGCGGTTGCAAGTCGGTTAGACGCGCATCAAGACCTCAAAAACGACCTCCATTGCACTTTACTGTGCACTGCCAGCAAAGGCAGCTGCAGGAATCAGATGTCAGTGTCAAAGTGATTTTATTTGCACAGAATTATTTGCTTTCTATACATTACTTTAACTGATTTTATTTTTCGCGATTCGGTTTTGCCTACAATTATCTTCGTTTATTCTAACAAGCCAAAGCATAAGAAACATTTTAATAACAAAGACCCGATTTCCACGTTTCTTTCACTAAATAATAAAGCTTTTTTGAAAAGTTAAACAAGCATATCATTATCTGATGTCAGCAAAAAGAAAAAGGATTAAATCAGTTGCCGTGGTAATTAGAGAACATTTAAATTTAACAAAGAGTAATTTCTCACGGAAGGCGGGTGGCCGTTTTTGACCCCGAAGGCAGAAGTTAAGTGAATTGCTGAATTTGCGGCAGGGATATCTTTCATGTTGTCACTTCTACGTGGCCGCAAACCGTGAAGATAGAATGGTAGTAGTACATATGTATTGATTGAAAGTTGGAATTGGCGGCGTTCTCGGCGGTGATGAAGAAAAATGATGACAACCCGGAGTGGTAGTTTGAAATAGGTGGTCTTGGTTTCTGATGGCAGAAAAAGAGAACTAGCTATGGAGGCGGTGGTAAGAGGTTGGCACGTCGGTGTTGAGTTGATGGAAATTTCATTGTATTGAAATTCTATTTGTTACTGTTCGTTGTTGATCAGAAATTTCACGTCGTTGAAATTTGGATGTTTGTCAAAATGTGCCCACATGTTAGCTTGCAGATGTTCGTCCAGATGTTATGGTGAAGGCCGATGTGTGAGGCCTGCAACAGGGGCAATACATATGTTGGTAGGTAACTGATGACGGAGAAGAAGGACTGAACTTACAAAATGGATGTTCTTTAATATTACGATATACAAATGACTTTTACAGCTACTACTCCATATGCGCGCGCTGTTGAGGTGGACTTCGGTAGCGGCTGGTAGAAACAGGTAATATCTGTGCAAAAAAGGGACTTCAACGTTTGGCTAGCGTACACCCAAGAGAGCAAGGATCATGCATTCATACACTTGTGCTGACAGTGGCGCCTCTCCCCCAAGGCAACGACCTACATGAGTGCAACAGAAAAGGGACTGCTGAGCCCGGTAGCCTACGGTAGGGTGTTCGAGAGAATCCTCGCCACCAGGCTGCAGGACGTCATGACCACGTACGACATTCTTTCCCCGACCCAGTACGGCTTTCGCCCTACCATGTTCACCCAGGATTCACTTTTAAAACTCTAGACGGACGCCAGTGCGGCTCTAAACACCAGACGGTGCATACTCGCGAGCTTCCTAAACATAGAGCGCTTTTTCGACAAGCTTTGCCATGAGGGCTTCTTTAGAATCTCCTTGCCGCGCCGCCGGAATCCCCTCCCAGTTCGTGCGGATCATCCTGATTTGCCGAGTTGGTCGACAACTTTTCCGCGTATTTTTTTCTTCCACGACATCTCACTACCTTAAAATAGATCCGTCACGTTAGCGCAATTCGCTGACGATACCGCCCTTTGGGCCGACTTCTTCTACCGCCGCTTCCAGAAATGTGTCGCGCAACCTCGCACGTCTAGAATCCTGGCTCCAGCGATGGAGGATCAGACCGAACTCCAACAAGACTTATGTGATAATTTTCAAACACCTAAACCTGTGCACTAAATCGAGCCTCCCGGACAACAACGTGCATCTCGTACTATGGGGCAGCCATTTCCGGCTGCCTCTCACCTGCGTGTACTTGGGCATCCCGTTTTCGAAGACCCTTTCTTGGATCTAGAAAACCAAGAAATGCTGCGATGTCGTCCAGCAATGTAGCTCTCTCCTGTCTGTTTTGCGCGGATTTTAAAATCTAGTATTAATAAAGCGGACGATAAGGATGATTCAGGACCAACTCTATCTAGGTGAAATCACTAACTAAGGCATCGTAGAAAAGTATAAACAGGGAACAAAGCTAGTCCTCTCACATCTTCAACGACGCTACCGCCACAGATATCCAGGTTGACGTAGTGCAAAAGGAGGCAGGCTGGAAGAAGGTGCTGTACTGATCTTTTTACTGATCCCACCATGCGTCAGTGGCTACAACTTGTGTTCATCAATTGTACCTTATGGAAAGGGCAAATCGATGCAAAGAATTATTGCCTCCTACTAACTTAATTGTGCTTTTATTAGGTTCTGTTTATTTTATATTTTCATGGTTTTTCATGGCTAATCATTCTGAACTCCAATTGCTACTGATGTTTAGATCTTCTTTCTTAGAGAAGCTTGATGGTTTGCTGTGAAAGCAAATTTTAATTAAAAAGAAATAATTTAGTAAATACGATACATATACTGTCAAGGCACATGGTCTTTACGAATCATCTTGATTTATCTCAAGCATCTTATTTGATTTAAAATCATCGCACAAGGGATCAAAGGCTTCTCAGAAACCCCTCATTTCCCTAGGTGCTTAGCTGTCTGATTATTATCCCAGGAAGCTTAACTTTGACTTCCGGCACAGTCTAGAAACAGTAAACAATTTTGTAAAGTAAAGCCAAAACTAATAGAGTCTACTAGCAAATTTCTAACAAGTATAAATTAAAAGTCAATTCCAATACGTTTCATTTGTTGATATAGCACACAGCAAAAAGCAATTTTAGGTCAAATATAGAAAACTAAAAAGTTTGCTCTAAATCACTTCTAGAAATTATTATTTTTTACATATCATCAGTTCAACTTCACATTCCTTTTATAATTAGATAAATTTGCATTGTTCCTACCATTCGAAATTGAAATGTCTCCATTAGTCAAGTAAAATATCAATATCAAACACATTGTTATTTCTGTTTTTGTTTCTCGATCGAGCACGTCACCGTAAACACTTAATCGGTCTTCAACATAAGAGTTATTGATTAATTAGTTGTATAACTTTCTATATTTTATTTTAACGCTACTGAATGAACAATAAAATTAATCATTTATTATTAAAGTAAGACGTTACGTTTCCTCAATAAACATTTCAAGTCGTTAACTTCATCTTATCGTAATTACATCTCTTGATTGCAATGCCAATCGTGGTTTAAAAGTTTTGTTAAAACGTGATACGTGATCTTCTTGCGAAGAACAGCAGCAGCTACAACAGTTGCTGTTGTTAGTACAACAAATTAAAAATAAAAAAAGAACGACTATAATAAACTAGCTCGTCGGTATTTAAAGAAGGAAAGCAAACATAAATTTTCAAAGCAAAAGTTTTTATAGCATCAGTAAAATTAGTTCACAAATTGAATCTCATCCCTTAGTTAAACAAAACAATTTACGACTTTCTTTAGGCTACTCATTCGTCAATAAGTACGTATATGACGATTCCTGTTTAAAACTTTTATTACGTCTGTTTAAAATTTATATATTGTTATACTACGTAGATGAAAAATTATAAAGAGTTAATGAGTTTACCTATAACGTTTTCTCTTTCAACATGCAAATACCATATAAATCAAATTGAATGTATTTTCTACTATGGTCTGTCTTTTTTTTCTGTAAGGAGACAGGGAATATGAATGGAGCTCTTAGATGTTTATTTTAATGTGCCCCGCCTTTCAACGTTTTCATTGATATATTACTATGATATTTTGTAGATATTGAAGTGTATAAAGCTGATAATAATGGTGTAATTTGTTTTGATGTAAAATTAATCGTGTAAATCTGTCTTTAGATTGGTTGTATGAAACGATTATAAAATAAGTTTTATGTTATACAAATTACAAATTTTAATTCAGGAAAAGAGATCTCTTCTAAAATAAATTCGTAGATGTTAAAAACATCTACAGAGTTTACGAGGTTCCTAAAGATTTCTCTACGTTTCGAATGACATAGACTAATAGTTGTTGATTATTTAGTGTCTACGAGTGTTTAGAACAAACTTCCAGCGTTTTTTTCCGAATCCTTAGCGTTTTTTTTTCCAGAATTTCCAAACATTTATTAGTTTGTGAAAACTCATGTTGGTAAGTTCCTAAATTGGATTTGCATCTTAACAGTCTTGTAAATTCTAAACATACTTTTCGTACAATCAGCGTTGTTTCTCGGATTATCTAAACGCAAAAACGCGTAAATGAGGCAACTTGAACTTCGACGATACTGTGACTAAGAGAAGTGAAACTAATCGCCACCCCCCTGTCTGAAAGAAGTGTTTTTGGGCTGTCATTATCAACAAAAATGCCTCTCGTGATAGAGAAGACACTTGTCTTGTACCACACGAGCATGTTCGTTCATGCCTTGAGAAACGTAGGTATGTGGAGTATAAATATAAATAGCTTGCTCAAACTGTACTTTGCAAAATATAAGACAAGAAGTTTCTAGAAAGGTCTGTGGCGTTTGATATTGGAATGTTCCTTTCTAATCGACCTTTTCATTGCTCTTGTGACTTCAATAACAAATTTGCTACCATTTCCTTCTCTCTGCATCTTATGTTAATGTAATCTTTCGCCGTTCTCAGGGATAATATGCTGACGCATAGACCAGCATACCGATATTGTAAGAACATCAACACAAACAGCACTTCAAGATCAGCTTCAGAGGATAGAATCTGCGCTTGGAGGATTAAAAGTTGCTATTAGAAATATTCTTGAATATACATAGAAGATGCCCTTAACACCTCGTCTAATTCAATTTCCAGAGAGCTTCAAAGAAATCAAAAACAAGCTGTAGATAGACAGAACGCAAGCTTAAGAACCGTATGATATACTGAATAAGCATGAATACTACCCTGGCAGTTCAGATGACGAAGAAGTGTCCGCAGGGAAGAGTACTGTCCTTTTTACTATAGAACCCAAAACGAATACTCTGCCCTGCACTGTGTAGCTCTACTAGTTGTCTAAAGCCAAAGTAAAATGAATACCCTACCCTAACTTGTACAGATGTACCATGTAGTTGTCTTGCCCCAAAGCAAATCCGGGACTTTTATGTCGACCACTGATCGGGGCAAGAAAACATCTTAAACTCCAGATATCGACATACAGAGAAAGTAACCAGAAAGAAGGACACACATGTAAAAACATAGGAGGAAACCATCTGTGATGTACTGGTTTAATCAAAAATCATCTACGCGTCTTTCATACGGTGGACAAAGACACCTGTTGAAAGACCAAACAAGGTGCAAACAACAAAAAGTATATCTATCGGGGCACGGCTATAGAGGCACCACTAGATATCTCCTTTCTACATTTGCTGATAAGGGAAGAAGCCAAAATTAACTTTTGACTAGAAAAACAACTGAGTAACATACCAATTAAATTAGACAAACCATATGTTAGCTAAATGCATATATTCTCAATGCTCAAGATTGGGAAAAATGGGAAGTGACAATCTTCAGAGTAATCTGTAAAAAACGAACCTGTTACACAGACAAGTCTAAAATTAAAAAACGATCTAAGATAAGAGTCTAATGGAGAAAGAAAAAGTGAAAAAACTAGAACGGACAGGTTCCTACTGTTCTGGACTCTCAATGAACGTCCTACATATCTCAACGACCCTATACTTTAAGGCTCCGGCTTTTATTGCCGCCCCCTTCCTCTTGCCACGGATTTCTCTCTTCTGCAAGTCCAGGTTCTCCAGAACACTCATCACACCATTAGACACAGTTGAAGATATCAAGGCCGATGCCTACCAAGTGACTATCGTTATCTAAGAAGCCGTCTAAGTTTCTAAATTTCTGTCCCCGAGAGGACCGTCGATCCCAGACGGCCTCTTGTATCTGCTTCCATCTGGTAAATCATTTGCGAAAAGCGTACAGAAAATACGTCCGTATTCACGATCTAGTGTAGAAGATACAGTAGAATTGACTCGGATAAGGAAGGGGCGTTGCGTTGGTCGGCTGCTTGTCGAGCCTAGATCATTAACTTAAAGCACTGGCGGGGCAGCAGGCTACCCAGGAATCCTATCTCACTCAAAACTTACGATATAATAGCCGAACTCCAGGACAAAGAGAAAACCGTTCATGCACTTGCCTTCGGCAAGAACTCCGTCCGAGAAACGATTCCCCCACAAGAAGAGAGCCATTCGCCACCTACCACCTGCTTCCATCGTCCTTCTCATTCCAATATCTAACTGTTGTCTCCACTGCGGATACTTTCCTTTCCGCTTCTAAAGAGGAACGGTCTTCATGATCCACAAACTAGGAAACTACCCACAAGTCCATCATTCTACAGGCCTAACTCCCTGCTTAATACCGTAGGTAAAGCCTTCGAAAGGATATTGACAAACAGTCTCCGAGCTTACCTGGACGCCCACAATTTGCTGCCAAAGGATCAGACCGGATTCCGTCCTGATAGATCCACCAGGAACCTATTCGACGTCTCGGTAGCCTCCAAATACTGACGTTGCGTAGAGTGGTCTCCAACTCTCGGGGCACGCGATATGCGCAAAAGGCGGAGCTTACTGCACAAGAAAGAAAGACAATTGTAAAAATCATGCATGTAGGGCCGCCCGGCTAAAATTTGTCTTCGGTGCATAGAAGGCCGCGCGCCACAAGATTTGGAAACCACTATAACAGCCACCTTTCTCAACATCAAGCAGGCCTTTGATAAAGTCTGGCACGAGGGTCTTCTCTTTATGCATCGAGCGATTGAGATATCCGCTTGCTTCCTCCGGTTAATTGGTAGTTTTCTGCCCTCCCGTCAACATCGTGTGCAAGTACACCTTCTTTTCCACACTCCTACTTATTTTTTACTGTCACGACATTTCCTACCTAGCGAAGCTCGACACGGCACTGTAAGTGACAAAGAATCTTGGCGTACGAACTTGAACGCTTTTAAATTTGGTTTCAAACGTAGAGAATCAGACCGAACCCGCAGAAATCCAACGTCGTACTATTCAGACACTGTAGCTATACTTACGTCAATCTCGCCGATGTCGACCTAGAACTTTGAAGTTTACGTCTCCAGCTTTCGTCATCTGTCAAATACCTCGGCATCACTTTCTCCCCCACGCCGAGATAGAGCGACGAGCTTGCCTTCCAGACTCTGTGGCGGCATTCCAGGCTTCAACAGATTCGTAATAGACTACCGACTCAGCGTCTTCGCCACTTCCCCGCCATATACAAACTGGAAGTTTCTACAGAAAGAGAGGTCCATTCGTCTGGAGCACTTTTACCGTTCGGTAAAAGTATCCTGTAGGTGCTTGTTTTGATTTTATGAGAGGTCGCTACGTGAGCAGGGCAGTAGGAAACAAGACAAAAAGCACTTTCTTGAGATCCTAAGAACCTCAGTTCTGAAATACTCATTTTCTGTCTTTATTAGACATGTTTAGAACCTCTTTGATACTCCCTTTGTATACAAATAAAGGATCCCACACTTTCCTTTATGCTGCGTTCACATTACCGAGCCGACTGTTCTAACTAGGATTTTATCGTGGTTTCCTCTAGTGGTCAAGGTAAATGTCGGAGCAGCATTTATCCATGCACTCGCCACCACAGCAACATCAAGGAACCGCCGCCACCATAGTGCCCCACTACTGTACTACTACTGGACATACACAGGATTCTGTCCTAGCGTCACATCGAAACGCAACATTGTACGAACACAAACTGCATCTCTGTCCCCAAAAATCGTTTTTCTTACATTATGGCCGAAGAAGAGTAAAAATCTTAAAACAATGCTCAAGGCAGATGATCTAAGGTATTTAGTTTCCTTTTGATGTTTGTATTAGTGTTACTATGGTAGACTTTTTCTGGCTAAGCGATTGACTTGGTTGAATTAGGTTTCTTTTGCTACAACAGAAGTAACGAACCTGGAAGTTACAAGATTCTTCCCGTTTGTTTCTGAAATGATTTTCTTTTAAGAATATCCCAAACAAGAGTTTTTTAATAATTCTCATGATTACATATTTGGAGTGTTCAGTAAGATACCTTGTTGTTTGGTTCTGCGCCTTTTACCGTCTTTTATTCAAAACGTCTTTAGAAAGCTCTCTGCTTTGACCACTTTAAATACATTTTGAACTTTTTTAAGACATTTGTTCTCCTACTTTATTAATCAACGCTTTCGCCCATTCATCGTAAGCTGCTGTTTTTGCCTTTTTATGTATTTTAGGTAGGTAGGTCTTCAAGATTTATTTTCCTAGTCTTTCCAGTTTTCTTTATTAATCTTCACCTTTGGACACTGAAGGAGCCTCCACGAAGATTGCGCTCAAAGAGTTAAACAGTATATCTGATCTCAAAGCTGAAAGTAATCAAGCGTCCCCTGGAAACGTCTTAGTCAACCAAACCATCCAAAACCAGATCACCAGAAAGAAAAAAACGAAAGTGAAGAAGAAATGAAAAATCAAAGGTTTCTTTCGAAACCAACCCTGGTGACGACTTCAATAAATATTGAAGGAATATCTGTACATAAAGAAGTTTTATTATCTGACATACGTGATAGAAACAAATGTGATGTTTTATTAGTCAAGGAAAACCATTATGGGTCAAATAGTCGTAGGCCAAATATAAACAATATGAAGCATGTTTTAGAGAGGCCTCACGACCAGTATGGTAATGCTATCTTTGTTATCCCCCAACTGGTTGTTCTTTCAAATTCTCTTACTTGTAACGACGATATTGAAATCCTCACTGTTGAGGTAAAAGGGTGTGCACAATCACGTCCATGTATAAACCACGCAACGGCAGCTTTGACTTTCAGGAACCGTATAACTTCCTCAACCAGAAATAGCAGATCATAATGGGAGATTCCAACTGGGGATACAATGAAATCGACAAACATGGAGAGGATTTAGAGATATGGGCTGAACAAAAAAACCTAAAAATTGATTCATGATCCAAAGTTACCCACATCTTTTAGCAGTCGCAGATGGAGAAGAGGGTACAATCCTAATAACATCTTCGCGAGCAGAAGGCTATCTGACCTAACACAAAAATTCGTTATGGATTTAGTTCCAAAAACACAACCTAGACCAATAGTTCGAAAGGTGATAGTTGCAGTAAACCCAGAAATACTGTAGTCCCCGTTTCAACTTTAAAAAGGCAAAGTGAGAAGTTTTTACAAAAGAGCTAGATCATGAAGTAACTAAAATAGAGTCTACATCAGAAAAACTATGAAACAGTTGTTAAGGTGGTAGAAAAAATATAACGAAAACGTATACCAAAAGGATGTAGAACGGAAAGTCCCAGGAGTCAACGAAGAATCGAAGACCCTACTCGAGAGGTACCACGAGCTACATGATAGCGATCCTTTTTCTGATGAAACAGTTGGACTTGGTAAATGGTAAATTAATGAAAGCAATACCCAAGTCTAGAACCGAAAGACGGAGCAATCCTCTGGGAGAGCTAGATATGATAAGAAACAGTTGCTGCGCTAGGAGACCCCTGAAAAATCGTAGTAACGACCCCACAAGCCAACCACAAGATCTAACAAAAATAATACCCTTATCAAATAGCACATCACCTCGTACTAAATGGAAAGGTCTCAGGAAAGACCGAAAAATCTGGAATAGTATGCGTTTTTGAACAAGAGAAAAATGTACTTGCCACCACCTTCACTATCGAAGGGTTCACAGCTGCAATTTCAGTAATGAGAAATGGCAAAGCAACCGGACTAAACGACATAAGAACGAAACTTTGGCCCAAAAACAATGAAATGGCTTCTAGATATTATCAATTTGTGTGTAACTAGATTAAACATACTTCAGATCTTGCGGAAATCACAAATAGTGGCACTTCTGAAACCTGGAGATGAACTAACAGAACCAAAACATTTCCCGTCTTCCCCTCTTTAAGGCGTTTGAAAGAATGATTTTAAACCACATCTCTAAAACTGTGGACGAGAAACTAGAAACTAGTTCCAGAACGGGTTTCATGGCAGGGAAGTCTTACTGTGGCCAAATACTAAATCTCACTCAACACATTGAAAATGAGTTTGAGCAAAAGCAAATAACAGGTGTGGCTTACATAGACCTTTCTGCTGCATACGATACTGTAAATTACCAAAAAGTATACAACGTCACCAAAGATTTGGGTCTAACGAACCTACTGAAATGCTTACTCCAAAACCATCGTTTTTACGTCACCCTTCAATTGAAAAACAGTCGCTGGAGAAACTAGAACAACGGTCTTCCACAAGGAAATGTACTTGCTCTACTTTTTTATATAACCATGTAATCCTGAAACGAGGCGTTTCATATATGCTGATGACACGGCCATAGCGGCTCAGGGGAGAAGTTTCGAAGAGGTAGAATGTAGGTTATCGACCGCTTTGAAATAGCTAGCAGACTACTATGGCAGGCCTGAAAAAGACTAAACATAACCTGAAGGGGACAACCTTCGGAACACTGCATCGAACCAAAATACTTAGGAGTCAAGTTGAACAGTACACTCACTTATAAGGTTTACTGTCAGGACACCAAAGCAAAAATATCGTCTATGAATAATATAATTCGCAAACTGTGCTCCGAACCTCTGCTTTGGTCTTATTTTCTCAATTGCGGAATACCCAGCTCCAGTGTGGTGTCACTCTGCACACATTCATATAGTCGAGTGTGCATTAAATGACGCTGATCGAATAATTAATATCTGGATGTGTAAAACCCGATAAAGTTTACCCCATTAAAGGTATCACCTCTTCATCCATTAGAAGGGAGGTTGCTTCGCAAGAAGCAAACAACTAACCCAAGGCATCCCTTGTTTGGATAACAGAGATATCAAACAAAATTAAAATTCAGGAAAAGCCGCTGTCAACTGTGGCAGGCTTCTCTCCCTGCTGAGTCCTTGGAACTGAGAAAGAAGCTAACTACAGGCAGTCGGTTACCATATCTTACTCGGAGAGCCCTCAACAGGTTCGGAACCAACACTTTGCAATGCAAGAAGAATTTAAAAAGACGAGGATACGCAAAGAAAGATAAATGTCTTTACTGAAATTTACCTGTAATCCGGACACGGAAGGTAAGTAAGTATATTTGGCCTTATTGCCCTAGTTTGTTTTTATTTTGTCTCAGGTTCGGCTCGGTTTATTCCTCGAACAGCTTTTGTTGATTGGTTCTGCGCCTTTTGCCATTATTTGTTCAAAACGCTTTGGATAGCGTCTCGTTTTGACCACTTTAAGTACATTTTGGAGTTCTTTAAAACATTATTTTGCTGTCGAACACTTTTGCACTCTTCTCTTTTCTCTTTTAGATAATTTTCTATCACACCTTTTCCATCTTTGGTTCTTAATATTTTTCCCAGTTTTCTTTGTTTTTTCTTCACTCATTGTCCTATTGTCCTATCATTTTTTATTTTGTCGTATGTTTGGCTGGTAAATTCCTCGGACAGTCCCTTGTTGATTGGTTCTGCGTCTTTTGCCGTTCTTTCTTCAAGACGCGTCTCTTTGGAAAACTCCTCGTTTGGACCCCTTTAAGTACGTTGTGGATTTATTTAAGACATTTGTTATCCTACTTTGTTGTTGAACATTTTTGCGCTTTTCGCAATGAGCTGCTTTTTTGAGTCCTTTTAGATATTTTTCCGCCACGCTCTGGTAAGGCCTTTTTAAAATCTTTCGTCCTCAAGATTTTTTTATTGAGGAATTTCTGTCTTTTATCATTCTTTTGTTTCTAGTTCAAAATCAATTAAGCATAAGAAACATTACAATTTGGTGGATAAGTTCTTTTAATGCCAGTTTGAAATAATTGGAAGCAGATGATGTTGATCCATTTGAATAGTCAAAACACGACCAGATTTGCATTTTTGAGTTTCTCACTGAAAAATCGTAAAGGGAAATATTCTAACATTCTTTTATTGTTTTTCTTTTATTTTAAAAGTACTAAAGCTCATAGATGAATGTTTTCAGGTAAGTCTAATCATAGAACAATCTAAATAATTTGATTTGTTACTAAAGGGCATAACCTTGAAGAGTTATTAAATAGATAAAAAACCATTAGATGGTACTGTAAATTTAGTTTAACCATCATAATCAATACATTTGCATTTTAATTTTACAAATTACAAATAATTCTACGTGTTTACATGGCATGCCTTAAAGTAATTCATTACATATTACTCCTCAGACATCCAATAGATACTGAAATAATAAGATTGGATATAATGGTGTAATTTGTTAAGGAAAAAATATACCGTGTAATAGGTCCTTGCAGTTGTACCCTGCGGCACTCCCGTCTTGCACCCTATTATTATCTCTCTGCCGCTCGGAAGTCCAACCTTTTGCCTTCTTATTTAACACTGAACGCCTTCTAATTTTATTTGTTTAAGCTTCCAGATAATAACGCACAAAACATAATAGAATTTTATTTTATTTTTTTGTTCCTTTCTTCAAATTAATTTTCATTCAAATCGATTTTATTATTATAGCAAATGCTTAAGTTAGTTATTTATTTCTATGTACACAATTAATAAAACATGAATTATGAACGGAGAAGAAACGATTACGTATGCATTAAAATTATAATTCGTCCATAATATTTGTTATTCAAGTTCGTTATTTATTAATAGAGTATAGATTAAGTATTTAAAAAGCAATTTCAATCTGTATTTCTAGTCGACTAGTTTATAAGGTTTATATTCCTATAAAACATCTCCTGAATGAACTTTTAACGTTCATATAAGTTTTAAGACAGAGTGAAAACGAAAATATAATTTTATGAGAGTCGGGCACGCCTCCCACATAAATTATGTCTGAAGTTAAAACCACGAAAGAGTTAAATAACAGTTCTCTTTATGTACGTGTAGAAATATTGCGCATATTGAAATTTACAAAAAAGATCTTTTTGCAAAAACAACTTGTAAGATCGGTAAACGTAAACGTGAAATAAAATCAAATTTTGTTTTGTCTGCACTCGGTAGCAGGGGTTGGTTAATCGGGGAATTGTTTGCAATTAGTCACATCTTTACTACTAATGAGTTGACGCAGATTAAGTACTTGTTATTGATCCTTGATCAGCCGAAAGCAACCGCTTGCAGTATCATTTACCGACAAAAGCTCGCGATTGATGTTCGCCATCCCGATAACAGGATTAAATCTTTTTTTTCCTGTGATGCCTTCTTGCTGAAAATTAAAAGGACTTTCGCATCTCATAATACACAAAAAGCCGGTACCGCCCCTAAAACTGTTAACAAACCGGAAACCGACAAAATAAAATTTCTACTTTGCGGTTTCTTTCAATTCTTTTCCTAAAATGCAAAAGAAGTGTGAAACCAATGATGAATGACGTCACCGGTTTGGCGCCACGGGGGCTTGTGTCGGCGCTGGTGTTAAGGTTCAAGATGCTCGCATTTCACATATGTGCGTTCCTCTTCTTTTAAGGTTCCCCATTTACATGGTGTGATTTAGTGATTCGCAAACCTCCCACTTGGCCGTTGCAGTCGTAATTGGAGGAAGAAGAAAAAGAGCGTGCATCTATCTTGTCAATTACATGCAATTAGTTCGTGCGTGTCTCGGTGCAGCGACACTCCTGCACTCTCTCAAATGACGACGACTCCACGGAATTACTTCCATGGAAATCGGTACACGACATCTCCATGACGTGATTCTAGTCAATTTCTTCTTAAGGGCTGTTTATTTTTGAGGTTGTTTTTTGTTTTTTCTTTCTGTTATGGAAATGTTAAATGATGACTTTCATGTTGCCGCCAGCAATGCATGTGTGTATCTGGATATTATTTTAATTTTGTTTTCCTACCATTGCAAATTGACCAAAATTCTATTAAACAATGAAATTAGTAGTGAAAACTAATTTATCTCGTCTTTGCTTTAGTATTGGAAGAAAATTTCATTGTCTATATATTTTCTTCAATAATATCGAGAATGAGCTATGTAAATGAAAACGTGACCGCTACAAGCTTAACTAACTGTAAGAACCGTTTTTGCTAAGCTTTAGGCCCTTATCGTTTCCTCTTTAATTTAAATTGATAGAGATGGCAGCTTTGGTAGAATTTCGATTATGTGTAACCACGCACTCTTAGGTTAGAGCTGATGTTATCAACCGGGGTAGTCCGTCTTCTTCCACGAGGTCTCCTTCCTTCCACCCTCGCCTCGAGTGCTTGTCTTGGATACCTGGAGTCTTCCATGCGTTGGACATCTCAGCTGGGACGCCCTCACCTTGTCCATCAGAGGGTCCACTTCTAGATCTGTCCTGATACTTGAGTTTTAGATGCGATCTCTTCTAGTTTTCCCAGCTACTCCTCCCAAATACCTCATCTCGGCCGCTTGGATTCTGCTTTCAAACTTGCTAGTGAGGCTCCATGTTTCGCAGACGTAAGTGAAAATGGGTAGGTACGTTGTCCTGTACACTCCAAGCTTTGTACCGCCACTGACTTCCTGTTTTCTCGAGAACTAAGTCCTGATGACGAGCAGCATCCTTAGCTGCTAAAGTCCTGGCATTCATTTCTGTGCGGAGCTTTCCGTCACTAGAAATCTACACACTTAGATTCTTAAATCGGTGCGTCCGTTTCAAAGCTTGCCTTTTGATCATGAGACGGTGGGTGCACTGTTGTCTACATATAATCATTGTCTTGGTTTTGTTTATGTTTGCTTTCAGCTCCACCTTCTCCAAGGCCATAATCAGTAGGTTGAGGTTGTATTGCAACTTATGAGCTGCGTCCGCTATCGAAATCAGTCGCCAATTTGCTAGCTTGAATTTCTTAAAGCCTGAACATTTCATCAGCGGCACCTCCATCACTGCGGTGAACAACAAGGAGCTCAAGATATCTTCTTGTCTTACTTCCGAGTTAATACTCAACATCTTTGAGGTACAATGATTGAATCTTACTTCGTTTCTGCAGGTTCGATAGAAGCTTTTAATTCTCTTGGTCAGTTCGTTTGAAATGCGGGAACTTTTCAGGGCTTTCCATGTGAATCCCCAAGGTACCCAGTCAAACGCCTTCAGCATATCAATAAAGCACAAGCGAAGTTATTTATCATATTCTATAATCTTCTCCCTGAATCACAAATACAGCATCCTGAGTTCCTCGGTTATATCGATGGCCGCAATGAGCTTCTTCCAGTTTTGCCTCCATTGATGTTCTTAGCCTCTTCTCGAGTATACGTCCATAGACCTTTTCGGGTACACGGAATAGTGAGATGCCTCGATGATTACTGCATTCACGATTACCTCGCTTCTTAAATAAAGGCACAATAACTGAAAGCCGCCAGTCTTCCGAGATTGTGTATGTTTCCCAAGTAAGAGTAAACACTCTGTAAAGCATCTTCTCTCCAATTGGTCCCCAATATCTCAGTTATATCATCTTTTCCAGTAGCTTTACCTAATTTGACCTTAGCCTAATCTTTCTGTACTTCAAAAAGTCTTGACCTTCTGTTTAAACTTCCTCCTAACCAGCACTATCTTCCCATATCACAGCATCATTATTCAGGAGCTCCAGAAAGTGTTCCTTTCATCTTTCCATGATCTCCTCTGGCTTTGTAAGTATCACTTCATTTTGACTCTTTATGACTTTTAGAAAACAGTCTTCATTTGTCTCCTTACGTTCTTCATCACTCTGTAAAACAGTTTCTGATTTTCCTGAGTGTTCTGTTCTAGAAAGTTGCCAAATTCCTCCCAAGCCAATTGCCTTGCGGCTCTTACTACCTACTTGACCTTCAGTCCTTGGCCTTGTTGGGTGATTTTTTTCACTTTCTCTTTGATTTCGTCACTCCTCTAACTTGTCACCTTTTTCCTTCTTCCACCTATAGGGACGCTTCCCCACGCATCGGATGCCGCTGTTAGGATGGTAGTTTTGAAGTCCGGCCATGCCTCTTCTTTCCAATCTGCCAACTCCATAGCCTTTTCCGCTAGCTTCTTCTGGAAGAGCAATGCGACCTCCGGCGTCTTTAGCTTATTGAGCAGATCTTCTCCCTCTTTGGGCGAGTCCTCTTCTATCTTATTTTATCAGTGTCTGTGTCACTTTGACCTTTTTCTAGTAAGAACGATAAGATTGTGATCGCTGCCTTGTAAATACTTTCATCGACTCTTTGAAGCGTTTCATAGAAAGAATCTTTCATCTCTGCTGTTGCACCCTCATTAGGGCCATATAGTACAATGAAAGTTGGTTTCGTGTTCGGTCTTTTTTCAATTGTGACAGTTAGAATCCTTCCGTTTATAAACAACCAAACTCTCACAAGATCTGCTTGGTTCTTATGAATAAGACAAGCAACGTCAGCCTGAGCCCTTTCTCTCCTTGCCACCCTAGAGTATATAAAGATTGCAGCGTTGTGTATTCTTTCGTAGCCTTGGCCTTTCTTTTTGGTCTTCGTGATACCTAAGATTTGCACTCCAGCCTTCTTCATTTTTTCCACCAACTCCACCTCCTTTCCGTTAATACTCCTAACATTTCAGGTGTAAACAAGGATTTCGGGTCCTGTCGTGTTTAGGTGTTTCTTGTCCATGCTATCAATATTACCACAAGCAATTAAAAGCTTCGATTCTCCAGCTGTTTCGGCAAAACCTTGAATTAAAGCTGAACAGACATTATAGGCCATAAGGGCTTTACAACAAAAATAATATTGAAAACTAATCGAATCCTGAATAAGTCACACCAAGCTCTTTGTTTCTGCCATATCAAATTAAACTCACAAAAATAGAGCGGGGCAAGGTTTAATTGATGAGTCGCTGTAGCACACTCCCCTCTAGAAATCGGAGTACAGGAAGACTGCTCTCAAAGAAGTTGCCTTTCACCACATCTTCAGGGTCTAATACTGGATATCTTGGAGCGCTTAACGGTGGACAGCTTTCATGTTCCTGCGTGTTAGTCACTGGTCGTTTTCTCAATGTCGTCTGTGACCCAATGCAAGTGGCCTGTGGGAAAATACAAAGTTGGTGTAATAAGATTGGCCTTTTGATCAATTAATCTAAAACTGAAGTAATTTTCTTCATCAAGAGAAAGAAAACGGAGGGTTTAAAAGAACCAACCCATATTGTATGGTAGACTTCTATCGTTCGCGCCGGAGGTCAGTTACCTACTGTTATCCGACCTAGGTGGCCTAGTGTAGAGCGTACTGTCATTGCCCAAAGGCTGTGTGTATATAATCGAGCAGTGCGAACAACTGGAAGTACTACTGGGGCTGCCGGAACTCCCAACTTAGATAGGAAATGCAGGGTTATGTTCTAAAAAGGGATTTAACACTGGTCACATCAGTATAGCCCAGTTAGTGTAAAAAGAGTGTTTTTGTCTTACAGGATTCATAGAATAGAGTAACCAAGAAACGGTGGTAAAGCAAACAGATAGATTTCCAATAGGACTCGCTGGTTTTCTATACAAATGGATCACGTATGCATAAAAGGCAATCCTCGGAAGCAGGCATTCACTTAGAAAACCCACAGCTGCGGAAAAGCTTCGCTTTGGGAAGGGCACGCTGTTCTATTAGTGGCATATAAGGATGACGCAAGAATAACGGAGCAAGAGATATATATGCATTCCTGCTCTGACAGACAGGCGGCACTAAAAGCGATCTGGACATCCACGACAAAAAACTTTCTAGTGCAAAAGCGTATAGATGCTTTAGAAGAGTTTGCCACAACAAAGAAGGTTAATTTTGTCTGGGTTCTTGGGCACAGCGACAACGAAAAGGGAAACTCAAAACCAAGGATATCTGCTCAAGACTAAAACCCTTTTTATTAATACCTAGGCAACAGATCTTGTCAGCCCTGAATACATGGGCTTACCAGATACAAAAGGTAAGCTTAAGGAGTAAGTAAGTATAAAGTACAAATTGAGAATGAGAGGACGACTTCCTTCTACAAATTCTGCGAAGAGAACTTAAATAACGACCCTTGGTCACTTCCTTACAAAATTCTAAAAGGACTAAAGAAGAGAAGCCCACCGACTACTGTTCAAAGAGAGGATGGCAGTTGGACTACCAATAGCGTTGAGAGGAATGAAGAGCTTATCGACAAATACTTGCCTAATAACGACCCGACAAGAGACGATTCAGTGCATGCGGTAATAAGAAATGAGGAAGAAACATGGATTGAAGGGGAAAACCGGGTATATCTCCGCAAGAAATTAACAATATTATGTATAGTATGACGGACACGAAGGTCCCAGGAATTGATGTGCTTCTAGCCCCAATATCGAAATTTGCTAACGCGGTAGCAGGAGAAGATATATGTAAATTAATTAATGCATGCTGGCAACAGACATATTACCCGGAGTGCTGAAAGACGTCCAAAGTAGTATGGTTGTCCAAGGGCGAAGGCAAGGGTTTCAGGCCCATATGTCTTCTCCCCAAATGGAGCAAAGTTATAGATAAGCTAACGGAGAAAAGAATTACATTGGAAAAAGGGAACAATATATATCGCCAGAACAATACGGCTTCCGAACCAACAGATCCACAGTTGACGCAATTCAGAGGGCACTCGATGTAATTAAAGAAAACAAAAAAAAACAGTAGGCATACCTTAGTAGTTGCCTTAGACTTAAAAGATACATTCAACTCGGCATGGCACCTGGCGATAATCCAGGCCCTAAAAACACTACAATGCAATAAGAACTGAGGAGAAATGGCACGAAATTTTTTAGAAGCTAGGATGATTCACAGTGGAGAAGTCACTAGAATCAGGAATAGAGGGGCCTACAAAGCTTGTCCCTTGGCCAAATATTATGGACAGCCCTCATGGAAGGCTCCATCAAACGAGAACTATCGAGGCTGACTACGAAGAACGAGTGCATGCGCAAGCTTTTGCTGATGACCAGCTAATTTTTATAGGTGCAAAGTCAGTTAAAAAGTTGGAGAATTTTTGGTCATCAGTAGTGGATAAGTATGAAAAATGGGCAAGATGGTACAAATTACAGTACAACATAGAGAAGACACAGATTATGTTTTAGGCTGGAGGAGCTACAGAAAACCATCAAATACCTTGGCGTACATATGGATCAATTATTGCAAAGCATTAAGAACCAAGGCAATGAGACTCGGACATAAGACAATTACGATGTGTAAGAGTCTATGGAAGTATCCACGGAAACCCTTAGGAAAATGTATTTGGTGAGCATAAGACCCATATTCATATATGCAGCGGAAATATAAGGCGCTAGAGCTTCAGACTCGCGCATTCAAAAACATTTGAACGCCTTTCAACGTCTACATTTATTAGTCATTGACAAATGCTATAGAACGACAGCAGCAGTGGCGATGGAAGTATTCACAGGCATTAGACCACTATGAATAGAATTGGCAGCCAGATACGAATTAAGGGCGAGAATGAACACGGGCATTTCGACAAAAAGGTACAACTTGCAGAACTTTCCCATCCAGGAGACAGAGGTAAATTCCAGTTCCATAGAACAGAAAATGAAACTCGGTGAGAGGATAGGTCTATTAGCATCTACACCGATGGGTCCAAAACAGCAGACGGAGTAGGGTCAGCGACAGTAGCCTATAGGAATAGAGAAGAAGAGTGGCATGATGCGATTGCGTTGAATGCCGGGGTGTCAGTCTATCGGGCGGAACTCTGCCCTTTAAAACTAGCCACGGAATGGTTAGAGACAATTCACTTTGAAACAGATACCACTATCAGAGTATATTGAGATCCGTATTCAGGCCTTCAGGCAATCACTAGATACGACATTAAAAATAATATTGCCTTAGAGGTTTATTGGAGGCTCATAGAGTTAGCAAATACAGGGTATATTATTGATTTAAACTGGATACGGGCCAACGTAGGCCATGTTGGGAAAGAGAGGGCTGATGAGCTTGCTAGGGAGGCTTCAAAAGGAGATACTACAAATACAGTTAGAGTCTTGCCAAGCTACATAAAGAAATTGGTGTCAGATAACAACCTGGAACTTTGGAAAGTACACTGGAGGAATATTGACAAAGGAAGAGTACTTTTCAATATCTGTCCCGAACCGTCTTACCAAAACATAGGATTAACCAGAGAAGCCAGGTTATTGTTAACCGGTCATGGCCCATTCAACTGTTATTATTATCGATTTGCCTTGCGCGACCCTACCTGCATAAGTCTTGATGGTACGGATACCCCAGAACACATCATTCTATGGTGTAGCAGTCTTCGGAGAGTAAGGGCTAGAGAAATCTTCCAAAACTTTACAGTTTTACATGGCCACCAATGGCTACCAATCATAGATAGCCGTTATCTATGATTGGTAGCCATTGGTGGCCATGTAAAACTGTAAAGTTTTGGAAGATTTCTCTAGCCCTTGCTCACCGTGAGCAAGATATTCAAGGAATCATCAGGGGATGGAACAGCTTTGCCAGTGAAGTGGTCTTCGATTACAAAGAGCAAGGTGTTTAGTGAGCCTATAGTTCAAGATGTGTAGTGATTGTGAGTGAATGGTGCAGTGGGTGGATGAAAGGTTAGGCTTTGGGTTATTTTGAATGGGGTGGGTAGGCTAGTGGGTGCTTGCACCTCCGCTAATTTTGGGAGTGTGGAAGGCTGGTTGAGTTTCCATGGCAATGGTTTGGCTGGAACTCCTTTTATCGTTTCTTTAGGTCATCCTTTTTACGATGATCCTTTCTTCCTGACCCGATGCTTTTGGTGGGGGGTCGTCTATCGAGGCGCTGTCTTATCGTGTCCTAGGTGACTCTCATATTGATCCCAAGTCAAACTGGCATAGAAGATAACGACAGCGTTGATAACTGTGCCATAAAGGGTGCTACTGGCTTCTTCTCTGAAATGGATATCTTGATACTCCACAAAGCTACGCCAACAGATCCATCATGAATGGTCTCTTTGTAGACTCCATAGTTATTGAGCAAACACAACATGCTGTAGCAAAACTACATTCCTGATAAATTATCACTGAAAACGAGAAGATGAAATATACAGCTGGGAGTGCTCATCTCAGCAAGAACCTCAACACTATGGGACTCTGGAAAGATAATCTTTGTAGGTACTGCAGTGAGAACGAGAAATATTTATCCACGTTCTGTGTGAGTTCATCTCTATAATGGTGAAAAGACAAAGTCGTCTTGCCGCACTTGTTAAGCACGAGTATATTTAGGATCGCACTCTTTTGCGTCTCTTCCAAGCCAACTAATTACTCAATACTAGCTTACGCTTACGCCTACAAACTGCTTAAGCCGTCGATAGAAAAGAGTTAAAGAGGTAAATGTATGACTGCTCGTATCACGTACCTCAGCTATCGTGTATTTTCTGGTGCGAAGATTGCACATCTTACGATTGATTAATTATCCGACTCTCCGAGAAAACGCGTTCGTGATTTACTCATTTCCCAAAAGGCAATAAAACTAAAGGAAAAATAATTCTAATTCCGAAACTTACATAACCACAAAAAAACTGAAGTAACACCAATGAAGAGAGAATTTCCAACTGCCACCTAAAGAAGGATAAATGATTCTACAAGCGCGAAATAAATCTTAAAATAAGAACCTAGTAATTATTCTAAAAGTGACAACATCCTAAACAGAAATCTTTTCATCTTTTTTTTTAAATTTATATTTGCGTCCACTAAAAGAATTCTGCAATGAACTATTTTCATGCTTATACAGCAATAATTAATCGTTTCCTTTCTAACATTCATGTTATAATAGTAATAGAGTATTACTACGGTTAAAGCCGCCCCTACATCGAACATTTAGTCAAACAACGATTTGACTGATAAGTGTATCTATAACTAAATAGTTGTCTGTCATGATCCAAATGCACGGCGGAGATTTTAATCTACAATAAAAGCATGGCTAAATATCGTAATGCGATCAAATAGTGCTCCCAGCAGTTACTTTTAGATTTCAACTTTAGATATCATATTGGACGTTAATACATTTATTGTTCTACTCATAAACATAAAACAACTTCTTATTAATTTATCTATCTGCTTTTACATTTACAAATAGAGATTCGAAATGTTTATTTTTCGTTGCAAAGTGCATATCATTCTGCAATGAAGTATTCGTTTCATTAATTTATTTGGAATATTGTTTGCATACTTTATTCTTTTAGTAACATTAAAAGGAGACGGTTAGATTGCCAAACAAAACACAAAATTTTAAAATAAACAAAAGGGATGGAAATGACAATTACTTAAGAAAGAATAAAAATTGAATGGAATGTAAGGCCGAATGGGTATGGACGATAATGCTGGCAAGCTTTTTATTAAGTAATGAGAACTAATTATAACAAATAGTTTTAAATTTACGTCATGCAGATATCCTTAAGTGATACACTAAAATTAATAAATTATAAATCAAATTCTCTTTCTTCTTCTAAAGAAGTAAGTTAGTTCTTTCACCAGTCAGTAAGTAAATTATGTTGTTAATACAAACTGCTTTTAATGTAATTTATTTTAAATTTCCCTAAAAGTTGAAAATTTAGACAAATTTATTTTGATTAACTTAAATTGTTATAATAAGACTCTTAAGAGATTAAAGAATTTCAGGAAACGCCCAGCAATTTTTCATTGTGAAATAAAATCTAGACTACTAAATTAATTATAATAAATAAGACAATCATAATATTTTGCTAACGTATTTAGAGCTTGTGGCAGAATTTCTTGAGATGTCTTTGTGAGATAAAATAAATGCTAGTTTCAGTTGCCTTTTGTTGGTTACTGTGCACCGTGGCGCCTATAGCAAGTTGTCACTTATGCACAGATAATCCGTGGCGCTACGCTGATCGTACAACTGTATGTCTAGAATTTACAAAACTATGAAGCTGCAAATCGAATCTAATGACTCATAGATATGGGTTTTCATAGTGTTATTGAAATGTCTGAAAAGTATGGGGAAAACACTGAAAATCTACTTTATACACTTGTAGACACTAAATAATAAATAAACTTTTAGTTCGAAATTATAGATTGGGAATGCAATTCGAAAGACAGAATTAACATGAAATCTACCTATACGAGGGTTGCTATTTATATTTCTGGCCTTGGCAACACTGACTGTTTCCAGGCGTCAGCTGACATTTCCGGTGTAAACTTTACATTGTTGAACATAACCTCAACCACAACATTTTGTCATTTGAGTGCGATTAGTGTTGTTTGCAGTTAATTGAAAAGTGCAGTCCCTAGTAAAAAATGGAATTGACCCGTGAACACTTTCGTGCAATTATTTTTCATTACTTTCGACGTGGATTATCACGACAAGAGTGCATCAATGAACTTAAT
>VTPC01002104.1:50833-62778 GCA_011009095.1 Ignelater luminosus
TATGACTAGCATCAACAAGATATTACATGATCATTTGGCCGTAAAAAAAATTTGTTCCCGTTAGATCCCGCATAACCTGACCAATGCTCAAAAGAAGGCTCGCGTCGACTGGTGCATTGAAATGTTGAAAAAATTTGCGAAAGGTGCATCAAAGGCTGTGTATAACATCTGCACAGGTGACGAATCATGGATCTACGCATATGACCCCGAAACAAAACAGCAATCAACTGTGTGGGTCTTTCAAGACGAGCCAAATCCAACAAAAGTTGTTCGCGGAAGAAGCACATCGAAGCAAATGGTTGCCTGTTTCTTTGGCATTACCGGTCATGTGGCAACAGTGGCGTTAGAGCAACATAAGACAGTCAACTCTGAATGGTACACAACCATTTGTTTGCCAGAAGTCATTGGAGAAATTCGGAAAACTTCAAAGAAGAGGCGAATCATTCTTCATCATGACAATGCAAGCTCTCACACCGCTGCTCAAACAATTGAATATTTAACCAGCCAGAAGGTCGAGTTGATGGGCCATCCACCATACAGCCTTGATTTGGCACCCAATGACTTCTTTTTATTCCCGTACATAAAAAACAAACTGCATGGTCAACGATTTTCAACACCAGAAGAAGCCGTTTTTTGTTTCAAAACGCATATTTTGGAGCTGCCTCAAACAGAGTGGAAAAAGGGCTTCGAAAATTGGTTTAAACGCTTGGAAAAAGTGTATGAATCTTAATGGAGAATATTTTGAAAAACAATAAAACTAGTTTCGATCATAAATACTTGTTTTTTCATTGTTAGGCCAGAAATATAAAAAGCAACCCTCGTACTAGGGCGATTAAAATTTGTTGCAGAACAACACGATCGTTGCACGATCTATTGAAAATTCAAAGAACTACTGAGAAGTCATAAATTTTGGTACTCTTTAGATTCGTGGATTTATAGCGAACTTTGGCAACGTTGGCAGTAGCCATTAACCACGCCCTTTTCCACCATTTGATACATTTGACAAAATCTAGCTTCATCTGTTGGTTGACTATATTTGCCAATTCCTGAAACTTTTTTCCAATCAACTTTCAATTATGTAATTTTGGCTGCGGACCTGAATTCGCAGCACTACGCTGCTTATACAAATGTACGTCTAAGATGTACAGATTTGTTAAGTTGCAAAGTGAATTGAGGCACTTACCGCTGTGGGTTGTTTTCATGTTTATTAAATGTCTAGAAATTTTGAAAACAACGCTGGAAATTACGCCATGTCACTTGAAGTCTAGAAGAATCTTTAGTTAGCGTAAAATCATGAGATAATATTGCAATTGTTGGGTTGTTGTTCGGTTAAGAGGTTTACTGCTCCTTTTCTTCCTTGGAGTTATCAGACGAGGGCTTACGGATAGTTACTGTAAAGATACCTTGTCCAGGAGTCGATTGTCCAAAACAAACTTGCCAAGAAACTATACTCGAAATAAAACAATCAAATATTGAATTATTGAATCTATTATACACAACAGCAATCTACTACTAGCTATACGCAGGATGCAAGCCAAACGGGGCGCAAGCCAAGCAGGGTGTAAGTCAAGCGGAGTACAAACCAAGCGGGTTGGGTTTCAAACTCTACGGAATCGTTTCAGGTGCTCCACACGATGCAATTCTACTAGGCCAGTTGGACGCTCTCTAGCACTATCGAAACCGCTCTACGGCCGGAAAAGCTTCTTGTGGGTCGCTTGATGCCTGAACCACTTTGCAGCCAGCGGAAACAGTCGATTCCGCAAATAAAGGGAAAACCAAGACGGAACGAACAGGATAAAAGCACCTAAATACCCTTTGATCTTATCAGGTATTTACTATTTTCACTGGGATATAATGATGGTAATGGGTTAACGGGGCTGTAATACAGCGAGGTCGTGGTCTGGTAGGGGATCGAATGTGTTGTAACCGAAAGATCTCCCATACTAGCGCGTCCACGGAGCGGGACTTTACAAGTGAGGGAACCGGCGTGCCCCTTCCGTCGTTAAGGATTCATAAATTAAATTATTACCGGAGGGTATAATATCAGTAACTTCGTAACATACTGTCTGATTTAATGAAAAACTTTACTTTGTATGTGTATTGAGCTATCATATAAGGCCAATTATTATTTAGGTTAGTATCTATAACCTTTCAAGGTTGTCATTAATTCAGATATTAAACACTAAAATATAAAACAGTTTGCGGCATTATTTTATATGTTGACTGTACAAAAAGTACGCTGGACCATACAAAGTTGCAAAGTTAGGAACCTGCGAGTATGAGCGTTTTTGATGTCATTAAAAATTTGGAAATTCCGAAAAGAACTCTGCGAATTCAGAAAACAAATCTGCTCTAAACACTCGTGAATACTAAATAACCAACAGACTATTAGTTCAAAATTACTTGTTCCGCCCTTATAACGTCTCAAAGGCTGTAATGAACCATTACGTCCCTGTTCCAAACGAAAATGAATTTATTTACGGGCGAAAAAATGTTGTACGTCTCACAGGAGTAAGTAATATTACAGTCGAGACTGCAACAAATTGATTTCCTCCCTTGGCACGTAAATAACTAATTACACATTATGGCACTTAGACGTAAAAGAATATTTACGTCATATTTGATGTCCGTCTATGAAAAAAATTGTGAAGGTTGCTTTGTATGGTAAACAAGGTGGTGCATGCGTTTAATGCCAGTTTTAATTTACTGTATATCCCTTGACTGCGTCGAGCGTTTACCTCTCCCAGATTTCAAATTCTAATTAGACTAATTGGGCATTTTCCTACAGTGGCATCTGCTGTTTTGCAACACGTGTAAAAGGTGCATTTGTACAGATATAAAATTTGGCACATGCACAAGAATGATCCTGGCACTCTTGATAGTTGACCTGCTGTTACTCATTTCACGTAATTTGCAAATGTTTGTAAATGGAACAACAGATAATCCTGATAAAATCAAGGCTAAGTTTTTGCAGCTAAAATCGTGTCATCCAACTACTTACGATTACACCGGATATCAAGAAACATTCTAGCGCTCAATACAGACAGAGGCTTTTTGTTTGCCAATGCCATGGCATTGCGCTGAACTTCTGGACGGCTACCTGTCGTACTCGCAGCGCTGCTTAGGAAGTTGTATTTATCGTCGAACCTACAGCTATGTTTTAAAACTACAGGAAGGTCAGTGCACTTTTGGTAATTGATTTTATCGCCAAGTAAGTCTAATCTCTGCCATAATATTTAAAGATCGTATTGACCCTTATTGTTTTGTCGTAATAGTCGTGAGTAGATTTTGCTATTATTTAACGCTTTAGGTTGTAAGTTGAATTGAGACTTATCATGATAAATTTTAAAGCGATTAGGTTGTACTACCTCTTACTCTTTTCGTTTCCTGCATATGCATAATAATAGAATATGTCTCACTCTATCTGCTTCCTCCCCACATATTCATATCCTCTGGGATTGTCTTATATAGTCTATAGTTTATAAGTTAGATTGAATCTATCATAATAATTCACTAACAAGGCTGTACTCTGTGACTAAAAGGTTGGCATGTATCTATTGAAGTCTACAGTCTCTACATTTGGCTCAAGAAATAGCTCGCGAAAAAGATCTATCTTCTGTCGTCTCTCTTCAATATTGTATCCATCTGTCTATGCTGTCCTGTTCTTCTAGTGTAA
This sequence comes from Ignelater luminosus, assembly GCA_011009095.1. NCBI lineage: Eukaryota > Metazoa > Arthropoda > Insecta > Coleoptera > Elateridae > Ignelater > Ignelater luminosus. Next base: position 54,510 of record VTPC01002104.1, read on the forward strand.
ATCAACTTTGTGGCTTTTTAATATTTTGTCTTTTCGTTTCCTTGTACTACTTCTTAGCTATTTCGTCAATCTCTTTATCTAACTACATGTTCCAAGTGGGGTATAATTCAGTAAAGTCCAATTTCCTATTTTATTTTCTCAATTTTCTAGATTGCTTGTAGCCCCGACTTAGAATCTGAAAACATTTAAGTTTATCTCCCTTTCATTGCATAAGTTTTCTTTTGTCCACTTTAATAGACCGCATCTCTACCTCACTCTCCATTGATCTTTTCAGCTCTGTAAAAGATTCCTCGGACCTTCACTGCGTATTGTCACACATGGGCCTAATTCTCTTTAAGTACCTAGGCTCCTTGTAAAACCTTCATATGAACTATCGGGAGCTTTTGGCATATGTCTTTAACCTCAAAAGCACTTTTTTTTTAATATATTACAATGCTCTATCTACAAAAGTCATTTATCTACAGTCACACACACGGAAAATAGAGAAACTGTGCGACCCGTTTATTCAATGACTAACTCTGAACATATTCCCTACCAACTGGAAAAGTAGATAACTAGTAACAATATTGAAAGCACCTAAAAGCCCGAGTATCTTAAATCATTCTGACCTATAACTCTGCTCCTAGAACTTGCTAAAGATTCTGAACTGCACTGCAATGGCTGGTGCGGTTTTCAGTTAGCACAAAAGACACAGAACAATAAGCAGGTGCTTTCTTTGTTGACAATAGTAATTCATCCGACAATTTGTGGTGGTCTGGAATAATCAAGCCCCTACATGATAGAGACTCACTCCACAAAATAGTGGACTAAAATAGCTACAAATTACTTGCATGAAAGCCTTATAATAATACCGACACTCGACAGCTGATATGCTTTTATAGAAGTTTTGTCCCTTCTGGCATAAGATCTTGATGGACAAACACTTGCATATGCAGATGACACAGCCATCATTGCTAAAGTTTACCAATTTGCCAAGTCTACTAAGGCAATGAAAGCCTGGATTTTTTTATATAAGCTCAACAGGTCTTTAGTCCCACTGTTCTTCTTGTTTCTCTTTGAAAACTCACACTACCGTTCTTCACATCTGCCTTTCCGACATATTTGTCCTCCAATCTTCAACACCGATACTTCTAAGGCCCCCCATCACACTGCTATACTACATATATTTTTTCCTCTTACCGTTTGGTCTTCTGTAAAGTGACATATTTGACATTCTTTCTCTGTTTATCCTTTTTACATGCCCCGACCATCTTAGTACGAGTATCTGTAGCTTAACAAACGTGCTTATGATTGGTTTTTTGCATAAGGGTTTTAGTTCTCTATTTGTTCTTCTTCTCCATCCCTTCGCTGTGTTTATCCCTCCATATATACCTCTTAGTATTTTCCTTTCTCATCTCTTTAAAACTTTTTCGTCTGTTTTTCTAAACACCAAGGTTTCACTTAAATATGTTACTATAGATCTAATAGTTGTCTTATAGATTCGGGCTTTTGATTTTTTTAAATAAAAGATTTTTGTCTAAGTCTCTGTTTATTTCAAACTCTTCGGATTTACAGCCCTTTTAAATTATTTTTTTTGCATTATTAAGACTCATTTTTACTAATCTCGCTGTCATTGCTGAGATACTTAACTGATTCAGAGCCTGATATATCTTGATTCAGTCTGAAATCTATAAATCAGGCGTGCAATGTTACTTTGCATTCATAGCATGTAATCTGAATTTCTTTTAGGAAAAAGATCTGAGCTATCACCGATCTGTGGCTTTTGAAACCTGCTTGATACTCTCCTAGTGACCTTTCAGCATCGTTTTTCAGTTTGTTTCTTAAACCTGTTTTATAGCACGTATATCTAGCATGCCAATTCCTCTATAGTTCTCGTAGTGGAGCTTGTTTTCTTTTTTGTAGATTGGGGTTAGCATCGTTTTGGAACAGTCTTCTAGAATTTTTTCTTTTTTCTACGTTTTCTTGATAAGCTCGTGTAACCTGTCTAGTGTTTTTTCTCTTTTTTATTTCTTCTTTGTTCTACCGTCATTCTATTTGTTTCAGTATCTAGGTTTTCTATTTTCTTCCGTTCTGCTCGTTTAACAGTGAAGTACTTCATCCATCTTTGGCTGAATTTTGGTGGTTCACATATCAATATTACTTTCTCTTTATTTTAAACTTATCTTGAATCATCCGCACATCTTGTCTTCAATATATGTCTTTTGCTCTTCATTCTGCAGGGCTGCCACATTTAGGTTGTATCTTTCTATTTGTTTTGAAAGTTTTTTGAGACCTCCAATATCTCTTTTTAGCGAATTATGTATGTGTCTTGTGTTTTTAGAATTTAATACTTCATATTTCTTGTTATTCTTATCTGTATTATCATGACCATTATCTTCATTGTCATTTTCCTTTTTGCAGGAATCGTCCTCTCTCTCTCCACTCTGTTGATTTTAATTATTTTTTTGATTTTTCCAATTTGTCTGTTCTCTTGCCTCATCCTTATTGCGTGTCTTCTATCGTCAGTTTGCTCTAGCCAATTTTCACTGTTTTTCCTCTCTTTCTAGGTCTTCTGCCTTATTACCTTTTACATCATGTCATGATTTATGTATATTCTGTCGTTTGTTTTACTCTTCAGTTTGTATTTGTTTTCTATTGTTTTTTGTTTATTTTTTCTTTATTTTCTGTTGTACTCAACTCTATTAAACACGTTTTTTCACCTAGCTTTTCTGTTGCTTTCACTTGTACTTGGGCCTCTGAGGTCTTATCCATAAAGTTGGTCATTGCGTTCGTTAGATCTTTAGTGTTTGATGTGGCGATTTCGAGCCCATACATTACTACATCATTTTCTCTCTTTTTTTTCTTTCTTTAGTCGCTCCATCATTTTTTGGGCATCGCTTTGTTCTCTTCTTATGCTTTCGTTCTCTTTCTCTATGCGGGCGCATTTGAGTTTCAGAGCTTTATTTTCTTGCTTTAGAAATTTAATTTCTTTTTGGATTCCCTCTGTTCATGTCTCATTTTCTCTATTTCGTTCTTTATCTTTTTTAGTTTCATTTCCATATCTTGCGTTAATTCCAGTAGTTTATCCAGTTTTCCGCTTTTTTGCTCACTTCTTTGTTTAGTTGGCGTTCTCATAGTCTTTTTACTTTTTCCAAGAAACTCCATCTATTTTTCATCTTGGTTTCTCCTTCTCTTATTACTATCATCTGTCGAGTCTCTGTCCATTTGTACAAAAAATGTAGCTCCTATTCTCCCAATATTATTGTTTGGTTCGAATTTATCTCTCTAAGAATTTTATTCTTGAGCCGGTCCTGTTCATAATTTGTCTGAGTCTGGTTTATCTTTTACTTATCGCTTTATTAACTACCCTCTATCTCACTATATTACTTGGTTAACCTACATGTAATAATCACTGATGATTCTCTAGAAATTTGAGTTTGATCACGGAGCGAAATTACACGCAACTCCTGCTGTTAGTCGCAGAGCCGGATATCATGGAAGCCTGGACTATGGACTTAAAAGCTAAAAATATCGCCAAGTAAAACAGTATATGCTGTTAAAAGACAAACTTATTAGAAATGTGACTGTAAGAATTGGCAACCGAATAACATTCACCAAATGCCTCGTCATAATTATTGATAACCCCGTCCTTTCAGAAACTGCCCGCACAATATATCTTTGTTCTATAATACCAATCATCCAATATGGTGTAACAATTTAGGGACACCGATTAACACAAATACGAAACAAGAGAACTTTGAAAATTTTCCATAGTGCAGCAGCCAAAGCCACAATTGGAGCTCACAAATCCACAGCATTCAAAGCCGCCCAAGTAATTGCTGGTCTCTCCCGCTGCATGTACCATTATACTCCTATCTGAAGAACTGGAAATATAGAAAATCAAAACTGATGGCAGCACGGTCTACGAGAGAGAACTCATCATCAGAGACAACTTTCTCAGCAAAGCAACCCGAAGAACCAGTTTAAGACAATTCAGAGTTTCTACCCAACTTAATTACCACAATAGATAATTTTCTCTGATGGTTCCCGTTCACAGTTGGCATCATGATTCCTGACTAGTCAGGGCGATTTTAACTTTTGTCTACACCGAATTGGAAAACGTGAAGATCTCGATTGTAATGAGGGTACCCCCAGCGGAACTTGGAACTTTTGCTGTGAAAATTTAAGAGTTAGCAGGTAAATTTGAACCAAGTACCAGAAACACCCAGTAGGAGACAGTCACACACTAATAAAATGGAAATAGCGAGAGATGGCTTAAGAAGGGAAGCCAGTGTTAAGTGAAAGGAAAGTGCGGTAGTGAGATAATTAATTTTATTTCTTTCAGTTCATCGTTTAGAGGCCCTCGCTATTAATTCCCAGTCTCCCAGTGCATTGCCATGTCTAAAGGATCTTTGTTATACGCGTGGATTGAAGAATAAAATTGTTATTTTGAGGACAACAAGCTGTTGAAGAGGGCAGTGATATGATATGATAGAAAGAGGCCTAAGCAAAAAGAATAGTACACTGTTGCCTCAAGAAGAGAATCTTTGAATCCTCTGCCAGTTTTTCTACAGAATATGGTCTTGAAAGAAGAAGAAGTAAATCTGCAAAAAGCATCTGGAGGTTTAATATAGAAGCTAAAGGTTTTAAGAGTTAAAGGAAAAGCAAAAAAACTGTTTGGAGTCGCTTTGAACACGCAGCAGCTGTACACTAACTGCTTAGAGGATGAAAGTTTCTCTGGTCCTGAGGTCTGTTTTCTAGGGTCAGTTTATTGCATTTAACAAGGAGAGCTGGTTTACCAAACTTACGGTAGTTACATGTTGATGTCAGAACTTTTTACAGCCCTAGATGATTAGGTGCTAGTGATAGCAGTCAATCTATGGAAAAAAATGAAACAGAATGTGTGGATCTTCTATATGTTTTTAGCGATAAGATAAAGAAACAATTTTTTCCTTCTAGTTTATAGAAAAGTTGTAAGTTGCTTTATTTTTAATCCCTCAAGGATATTTACTTGTAGAATTTAAAGTACAGGTGCTTTTAACCAAGTTTTTACCTTGACAAAAATAGAAATAATCACGCATTTTCATGTTTCAACGAAACAATCTTTTTTAATATTTCTTTCTTGATTTAACTGTGTAAACTTCAATGAAATTTTTATTTGCTTAAGATTTTGGCAGCTTTTCCACGTAAACACTTGAAAACACTTAAAAACCCATCAAAGGATCGAACGAGACCTAGTCCAAATTGACATTTCACTATTCTTTTGAAACCTGAAATACACGACAGACCACATATTGATGAGTTTCCTTTGAACTACCTCGCAATCACAACCTTAACGCAAAACACGTCACTTTAATATGACACAAACCAATCTTGCGCACGAATTTGTTTCGATTTCAAAGGCGCTCTTAAAAATAAATCTTTAATAATTAGAATGCGCATTGAAGTAACATTTTTGGAGTATCAAAAGAGCGAGAGCAGCAGCGTTTTGAAGTGGTCTAAAATTAGATGTAAGGAAGGTTTACTGATGACTTCCTATATAATCAAACTGTTATATCTTTTGATAAAGATGAAAAAAAAACTTTTATACCATAGACTGACATTTCAATACCTTAAAAACGTAACAGTAGTTAATCATGAGTTTAAAAAATGCAGTAGCAAAGTATGATCATTCATCTTAGGAAAAGTGACGACGCGACGATGACGCTGCTAAAATTTTTCAGGTACCCAAATCAAGTCCTTTCAAGATTTGACATTAATACACCTGAAGTATTAATTTGGAGGACTGCAATGTAATCGTTGACATGTCGGTATTCCGCCTTATGACACTGAAGGCAACAGCAGACGCTGTAATTTATCAACGTAAGAAGGTTCAGATCGCGAGTTCGACATTCTCAGGTAGTGCGGGCGTGGGAAACGGTAAACACCTACCAGAAGAGAGATGATAATTTAATGTCGTTCCATTATAAAAATTGCTTTATAGCATATAGCAGTGTAATAGTTTTTTCAGAAATATCAACGGCAAATCAGAATGCGAACCCTTTAAATCTTGCTTGCAATCGTTTCCTGTTGTCAGCCGGTTTATCTAAAAGACAAACCTGCTGTTAAGAAAAAATAACAAAGATAAATATTAAGTGTGGATATTTAAAAATGATCACTCATTCGCTTCAAACGCGGTGACTGCGGGTTACTCGGCTCCTGCCGTTTTCGTTTTGATTGGCGTAGCGCTGAAAGCCACTACAATAGTTCCGACAATGACAGGAATTAAATTTTTCAATACGTATAACATTATTTAAAAAAAAGTCATTTCAAAAATTTTTTTCTTTGTTTCTAAATAAAAATTTTCGTTGATAATTTATACAATTGATTTTAATATTAAAATAGAAATGATTAATGGTTTGTTCTTAATTTAAGTGTATAGTAAACGTTGTAAGTTGTAAAGTTTATGACTTAATGCATAGTCATGGGGTTTGTATCAATCAGGCGCCACTGCACGTAACGATGACATTTGATGAATAAACCACACAGAAGAATAACTTTCAATTTGAAAAGTAACGATTTAATCAGAGTTGCTTTAAGGTGTTTAAATGGCGATGGCGGTTACAACTGAGAATCGTCTTGTTTGCTTTGGAGACTTAAAATATCACACAGAATTCTCCTTTCAATAATACTTTAATTAAGTTCTCGAATTTATAAAAACAAAAGAAAAAATCCCGATAAGATCTTGACTACAAAAGATTGATCACACTTCATCTATCTTTCCTTTCATATAGTTTTTTTGAAAATGTCAAATCTGTCTGTATTTGTCTTCAAGCTATGTTGTGTCGTTGTCTACACTGGAATTCTAAAAACTTTTAATTTGTAATCAAGCTTGGGGTATCGATTTAGAAGTTACATAATTCTACCCAACGTGCAGTTATAGAGGAATTGCGAAACGAAACGCTGAAATTGATTTATTACATATCGTTAAGCAAAAATCTTGAAATCTTTCAGGTGTTTTCAGAGTTTTATGAAATAAATTTCTTATATTAGTAAAAATTGGAATAAACGTTCGAATAGTTAAAATTTCATTCTGATCTTCCTCGTAGTCGAATCAACACTTTGCCGAAAATGTATGGGTTTGTCTGTTTTCTAGAAGAATTTGCATACAAGAAAAGAAAAGCAAAAATATTACAAGTTTATATCTTTTGATAAGTTTTTAAATAATTAAATACAAAAAACGGCCAGTAAAAGGGAGAGTAAGTAATAAGATGACGATACAAATGCAAACAAATAAGAAAAAGAAACTAAACAAAGAAATAAGAGGAACAGGAATATGGAATATGGAATATGGAGTATGGGTAAAACGACTAAGTCAAGAAATAGAACAAAGACTAAGCAACTGAAAATGAACAAAGAAAATAATATTAAAAAAAGGAAACTGGGAAAAAGGTAAAAACACTTGGAAATTGGGAACTTGAAACATAGGGGGAATAAATAGAAAGAAATTCGAGCTAATCGAAAACTTTAATAGAAGTAATGCGGAGATTCTGAAACTAAATTGAAGAGAGAGGGAACTAACTAACCTCCTGATCTTTAGTGAAGTAAAGGAAAAAGAAAGCGCTAAGGTGGGAGTAGCATACCTGATTAATAAAAAAAATACAACAAATTAGAAAATGAGAAAAAATTACTGAGAGGATCCTAATTGTAAAAATGAATAGATGAAAAGACATAGAGACAATAATTATAGGCCGAATGAAAACGAATTACAGAAAGTAAAAGACGAATTCTGGGAGACATTTCAAGAAACGATAGATGAAGCAAACGGAAAAATTTATTTAGTAGGTGACTTAAATGCAAGAGTAGGCAAAGATACGAAGAGATAGAAAAATATAATTGGAAGTAATGGTGAAGAGGAACAAAATACAAATGGAATTCTGCACAGGCAACGACCTAGTAATACTAAATACACTCTTTAAACACGGAGAAATACACAAAATAAGAGAAATAAAAAGCAGAAATGAGAAATCGATTGTAGATTATGTTATAACGAGGAAGAATAATAGAAGAGAAATTAAAAAATGCTATGAAATTGGAAGTGACCATTTCTTGCTTGAAGCTGTTATTAAAGAAGAAGGTAGAGAGAAGACAAAAATAGAAAAAGTAAAAGAAGTGCAAAGGGAGGTGATTAATATAATACAGACTGAGAACACATGCTGGTAAAAAAAAGTACCAAGAATTAATAAAAGAAACCTTTGCACAGGAAAAACAGATGACTCAGGACCTGAATGATAGATGGAATCATTCCAAA
>VTPC01002109.1:0-87952 GCA_011009095.1 Ignelater luminosus
TTATTTAGTATCTTAACCAGATTTTATTGAATTTAACAAGAATTATTAGTCTAAGTTATTTTTTAAACATATTTATAAACTTTATGATTAAAAATATTCATTTGCAATAAAGAATATACGTTTTATCTGTTAAAGCAGTAATTCTAAATAATAATTTTTTATCCTTACAGTGTTTAAATGTTGATAAATAGAATGCCATGTTTCATACACTGATGAACAAATGACAACCAATACAATACAACCAAATACAACTGAAATTTTCAAGAATACCAGGAATACAGCTGATGACAAGTTTCATATAACAGACAGAAGAGAGCACTGTCGAAATTTGATTGAAAAACTGTAGAACCAGCTACTATTAAGTAACCACCAGATGACGCAACAGTTTCAGATCACAATTAATGCTTAAATGCGTTACCTATATAAGCTTTGGTGGTGCAAGTTGAAAGCATACTTACCTGGCGTAGGGGTTACCGTGATCATAAAGGCGGTTCCCCCAGGGTGAGGCCCTTTCATTGCACTAAGATTGGGCTGACCCCTGCGATTATCCCTAATGTGGATAACTCGGGCGCGTAATTTTTGGTAGTCGGGACTGCGTACGCGCTGTCCCGGTATAATTAAATTTAACATAAATAGTTTTGTAAAAATATATACTTATAAAAATTCAAATTTTAGAGGATTTAAGACATTTTTTATGTGAAAATGTATTATAAAATTTCATTAAATGTCTTAACTGTGTTTTGGGTTGCTGCACGAGTGAACGACACAATTTTCGGAGTGTTACACAGTTCATCATAATAAAGCTTAAAACTTAGATCAATAATCAAACAGTCGTTGCACAGATAGATATAAATATTCATTTGTTAATTAAGCAACACCAACTAAATGAAATGTGAATGAAATATATTTACATAGAGTTATCGAACTTTTTTTTTTCTACTTTTTATTTACTACATTTCTACTTGGCAGGGTCATGTGTCCTATTTTTTATGTATTATAGAACAATATCGCAGTTATTAGAAGAGATAGAGCCACGGGATTTGCATCTAACCTTTCAATACAAGTTTATTGATGAAATTTGACGATCTTACTTTTTCTGTTACACATGAAAATTCGAAATTCTCCATTTTCTTAAGAATGTTTTCGTTATCTTCCTATTGAGATAATGAAAACAATTACAATGTACGGGCATTAACAAAGAACACAACAACAACGTATTTAAAGTTTTCTTGCCACATGGTTTTCAAAAGAAAAAAGAGAATTTATAATCTTTCACAAATAAAAGCTTGGAACATCTAAATACTGACGACACTAATTGTGAGTTGCACGACGTTAGCAAAAGATTTCACTCTACAGAAGTGTAGGTTAGGCTTTTTCGGTAAAAAGATAAAAGCTTATAAAATAATCCGTAAAGTGGGGTTACTTTGCGCCTCGAGGGGTGATCTATCTTGTAACCAACAGTACAAAGCGATTATTTGTCGCCCTAAAAGGAATACTGAACCTCACATCAAACTTTTGCATGAAAAAAGCACGAAAACTAATTTTGTGAAGCACCCGAGAACCCCTCGTATTTAAGTGGTGCAAAGTTATCTCCACTTCAATGCCTATTAACTTTCCACTATATTATTCAGGTGTTTACTCGTATATTTTTTAAAGTTACAGTAATTTATGTTTATTTTCAGAAATTTCCAAAGAGTACAAACGAAAAGCTGGATGCAGGAGGTACGCAGACTATTTAGAAGAAACTCGAGAAGAATGTCTAAGAGAAATAAATAGAAGTGCAATTTCTCATCAAAAAGCAGAGAGAAAAGGGCACAATATATAAAAATTTATTTTAAAAAAGCACATTTAAAGCATAAAAAGGCAAAATAAATTTTGAAATAAATTTCTTTTTAATCAAAAATTAGGAACACGTTTTTGGATAAAGAAAGAAGATGAAAATTAACCAAGTTAAAAATTCTTAGTTTATTTATTATTACTAGGTAGATATTAAATATTATACATCTAAGCATTTTGTTTACTGTACAACCAACTAGATACAAGTAGGTAATTTCTCTAGATTTTCTTTAGTAAGTTTATTTGATAAAATTTGCTTATAATTTGAAAATGACCTTCGGACATCACAGGAAGTAACAGGTACGTATTTCAAAGAACTTATTTGTTCCGGTAGCATTTCCACATCTGGCACGGAACTAAAATCACCTGTGTGAATCTTAGCAATTTTTTGTAAAAGTTCTGTAGTGAAAAATTTCTTAGCAATATAGCTTTAAATTTTTCATTTTATCTTTTTCCCACTGCACCAGGAGCTTTGGTTGCAAGATCAATTGCCTTTTGCAAAATAGTTAAAGATTCTACAAGAGTCGTTCCAGTAGGTTCCAATTTTCTAATTTCTTCGGCTAACTAAGAAAAGTTGTCTCGAATATAGATTAATCCTCCTAATACCTCACGTTATTAAAGGGGTGATTTCAAAATTGCAGTTGATGCCGAAAAATCAAATGAATCAACTACCTCTTTTACTGTTGCAGGGTAGAATAAAAAATGCATGCCAAAATCCAGGTTTCCCAACTGATTATAATAGGTTCAGGTTGCAGCGGAATCCCTAATATCTTCTCTCGATATATATACAGCTGCACGCAAAAGAGCCTTCTAGAAAAAATTTGTGGAAGATATTAAGTGATTGACAATGGCAATTCTTCACAAATGCATTACTAACACGATGTAATGAATGAACTAAGCAAGTGATGTGCATTAAATTTGAATAGAATAGTTTGACTACTCCAGTTATTTTTACCATATACGGTGCAGCATCACTGAGTAGGTAACAATACTCTTTCTGATGCCCTAGTACTGAGGTATAATATCCTCATGTTGTCATTAAAAAAAATTGCAATGGTTTGGTGTTTGGATTTTTCAGTTGCTTTGACGTCAGCAAATAGGGAGTTTCTGCTTCATTGCTAGTTAATGTTCGTTCCTACGATAATATTCACCTTGCAAGTCTGTTGTTTCATCAACACACGTCCATATAATCCAATTTTCTTTTTGAATTTGTTCTATGTATATACTCGATTCGTAACACAAACTTAGATAATTTTTCTTTAACGTTGATTCGTCAGGAATTATTTGATTAGTCTGCTTTTCTAAAAAATCTTCTAAAGACTACATTTTTAAATTTATGCATCGGACCTTTTAGGTCCAGACGTAAAAAGCATTTTTTAAATGATTGTTTTGAAGTTTTTCTTTTTGCGTGCAACGCCGTGGTTAGATTCTGTGTAACGTGAAACCTTTTTGTCGCATTAATCTAAAATTAGGTTGACTTGTTGGGCTGAAATTAAGAGGAAGTAAAAAAACATTGTCTTTTCACAGACTTGACAATTTAAAACTTCACTGTCAGTACTAAACAAGAATTTATTTATGCTCATTGATTATAATTCGTACTTTTAGATTGTCTATTTGGTGACATTTTACAAATCTAACGCGTAATACAATTCTAACTATTTTTATGCTCACTCACTCACTCAATTGCAGAAAGTAAATGAAAAGAACAGGCTTATTGTAACAACCGGTTCAAGACATAAAGTAAGAAGGGTTGAACAACAACATACTTTTCTTGGAAAATAAAATATCTATTCATTGATAAGCTGGAAACAAATTTAAACCAAAGCCAACGTTATAAAGTAGAATTTCTCCCATTTGGCCCAATCTTCTTACAAAAATTACTTTTATGGCTTTTTAAACAGTATTTGCCCCATAGTATATATGGTAGATGGGTAAGTAGAACGACTCTTCAAAAATCCTTTGTTCTTTTCAAACGCCGGCCGATGACCTTGAAGTAATGGTTGGTGACTAATACCGATATTTCAAACAGATGTCGCTACGCTAGTGTCAATGGCGTGTGTAGATTTATTTATGAATTACTAGAAAGGCTACCATTGCATCTTCTGTTATTACATTTAATTTTACCAAATTTATAATGGCATTGTATTAAATTTAAGAAAATGATGTAAATCATGCACAAATATTCAAAGAAATCAAATTTATCACAATACATTTTAGATACATTATTGTTCTTGTACTCAAAAATCTATCCTTCAATGGTTACATTTAAATAAATCAATAAATAAATTGGTTGTTTTTTTCATATTTATTACTTAGTAATTTATAAAAACTTAAATCAATTTATATAATACTACTTATTCATGTCTCCAAATAATAATCTTCCGATGAGTTTTTTCCCCAGTAGCTGTGACAGATTTCAAATTTTTATTTATGAATTTCAATGTATAATAAATCTTAATCCGTGTATACAATTTAAGGAGATATGCATAAGGAAAATTTGGACAAAGGTAATTTAAGCCAGTAGTTTGAAATAATTGTAACAAATTACAAGCAACGCCTTTTTGTAGTATTATATTTTCAAAGTGTGCTGAACAGACCTTGTAATACGTATTTTGCATTAATATTTCCATATGATCTTTATATACATTATAGATGTTACAAAACCGTGCCCATTTCTCACATCTAAAATATTTATTTTATAGTAGCATTTTCAGAGTTAATCGAAGTAACAAAATTTTTATTCCTTATCTTTGTTTATCACTGGGAAATTTAAAAAAATGTACGTTGAAAGTTTCATTATTGGCTTTACACCCCTTTACCACACAAATACTTTTACAACGCATAATTATTAAAAATAAAAGTAACGATAGTATAGTAGAAGTTCACTTCCACGTGTACAGCACTGATCTAACCTCGCTCAGCCGCTGGCTCGGCGTTCGACCGTCGTGACATCTATTATAGAAACGCGAACTGCCCTCCAACCTTCACGAGCTAGTTTCCCGCGTTTTTAAGATGTTCTACTTCCTCATCTATATACTATGTTTGCCCTTGTTAGACTTGTAATAGGAAAAATGTGTTTCGACAGGGACGTAACTTGGTTTGTCTAAATATTTCTAGTAAATAAATTCAATAAGCTGAAAAAACTTATTGAGTACGAGATTGTACCATCAAAGACAAAAATAATGACGCCTACACTTCACACAAACAGTTGTCGCAGTTTTGCAGCCACTGGGTTTTGGATAAATAATTTTTTAAGTTTTTAGTTCTTTCAATGGCATCTTGTTTTGGGGTTATTTGCATATCTATTGTTAAATTATCACTACCTGCAGATTTTTGAGTGGTGAATGTTTAAAAAACGTGCTACACGTAGCCATAAAATGATAATAAATCATCTTAAAGTAAAAACCAATTAAAGTATTTCAAAAGATATAGTGCGTTTATAACTTAATTGCTACTTAGCTACAGTAAATTTTACAAGTTCGTCACAGCAGGGTGGCATAAATCCATTTACCTGTGAAGACCTTTTCTAACATTGACACAGGGTCGTATTGAAATAAGTTTTACTTTCGTAAATACTTTTAAAATAAAATGTTAGAAATATAAGTTATTTCAATACGGTCCTTGGTTTACCCAATCGTCTGTGACACGTACCACTACTTGTATTTGTTGATTTTTATGAGGGACCCGCTGTGAAATACTTAGTTGATGCAGTTTCTATTTATAACTTATTCGAATTGGTTTGACAATTATTACAAATAACATGCAATTTCAATGTTTAGAAGGCTTGGCAAGGGCAACAAACGAAAAACATTTTAGGACTTTTAAGAGAATAATCCTTCTAATCTATGTAACATGTAACCTAAACATATGCCGACGCCAGTTTTCCCCAATTATTTGCTTGTTTTATGTCAAAATTTGGCTTTTATTTGCTGAGATAATGAAATCATAAGTAAACCTCATAAATAGTAATTACAACATGCTGACAAAAATTTCCGTGCAAATAGGACAATGGAAAGTTTCTTGACGACGTATAGATATAGCGAGAAAATGTACCAAGTTGCTGATCTCCATCCAAGTCAGATTAACCTATTAAGACACTAACTAAGCATCCCTAAAATAGAAGTCGCCCTAAAAAAGAAGTTTTCAAACAAGAATTTCCTTGGATACAGTGCAAACCAGGTACCTTATAATTTCAAGCAAGATGTTTATAAAACTCGATGAATTTTTCTAGTATTACTTTGTTCTTTAATTTGGACGGTCTTGGAAACTATGAAAACAAAACGTGGCATTTTCGTATTAATCACACTCCTCTATAAGGAAAAGTGAACCCATAAATCTTGAACCCTGGTACAATTGCAGCACTTGTATCGATGTGGGGAGCTAAAGAAAACTAGCTTTCAAGTTGGTGTGTATAAGTACCAAAAAGTTCAGAAACACAGAAAGTTTATTCATTAAACAGATAAGAGATTTAACAACCTGGATTTTGGTAAGCAGGTAAGTAACCTATGTAGTCCTGGCTTTTTGATTACAACTTAAATTGTTTGATGATAAAAGGATGTTTGAATGTCATTTCCGAATGGCGTTGTAAAATCTCAACATGGATGCTAGTTTGAGGATACGAGGGTGTCAAATATATGTGGACCTCTTATAAATACACGAAGATTCTGCTTTAACTTTGTTTAAAATGGTGAATATTGATGTAGCAGATATTTTAAAGTACGTAGGCGTAGCTATACGGCCTTTTAAAGAAGGTGATGAAGTGTTAAAAGCCGGACATATTATTTTATGTGGCAAACAGTCAAGCAAATTGTGCTTGAAAACATCCAAATTAAACGACCACCCACATAAAATAACTATTACTCTTCATTCAGGTAAGTTTAAGTATAATTAGTAAAATATAATGAATTAATTTTTTATTATTGCAGATGCATTGCAATGGAAATGCTACTGTAGTTGAAAAGCTGGGGCAGCAGGTTGATGTAATATTGTAGCAACATTGGATTGCATACTTATTGTAAAAATAAACAACCAGATTGGGAAGTAAAAATAAAGAAATTTAAAAATTCTGCATTTCATAGCGATGAAAATACAATGTATGGCTTACAACAAGAAAAGCATGCAATCCAAGCTTATGAAAATGAAACTGCTGAAAAGTTGCATGCCTGTGGATTAGTTATTAACCCTAACATTCCCTGGATTGGGCGTAGCCCTGATGGATTATTTATAAAAAATAGTTGAGATTAAATGCTCCATAAAGGGAAAAACAAAGTGCATATTCATTATTAGTAGATGGTGATCTGGATTATTTGAAACTTATAGATAATAAGGTAACTTTTTATAAAAAAAATTGTAGTTATTATCAAATTCAATTACTAATGGGCATTTTAAATGTAGTTGAATGCGATTTTATTGTTTACAGTTCTTAAGACATTCATTTGTTGCAATGTACAATTTGACGAGGCTTATTTCATGGAAATTTTAAGCGGCCTTACTTTTGTATATTTCACATACTTTATTAATCTAGATATTACACAGCAGAAATAAATTTATATTAATTATGCTTGTTTTTATTTAAATTAATAAACAACTATTTACAGAAGCTTTACATTCAGAATTTATCTGAACTTAATATAGGTTCAGAAAGATTAACCAGAGCACTTACAATGACTAAAATATCATCTATTAATGGTAATAATGTCCACGAGTAGCTATTCTTCAGCAATGTAAAGTTCTTGAGTCTCTGAATCCTTCTTTCTACATGAACACGTGCCCTTGCAATTTCTGCAGTCTCTTCTGCTTCTTCTTTAGAGAATTGGCTTTTACCTCTTCCCAGAAAAGGTGGTCAATAAAGTTTAATATAATTTCTCTTACATTCATTATCTATTAAAAGCCCCTTATCCACCATTATTGCATCATGCCCAGGTATCAATAGTTCTATTATTTTTTCTTTATTAAATATTGCCGTGTCCGAAGCTCGGCCCCCATAAGCTTTACTGAGGTAAGTAATCATTCCAGATGGCGAAACACCTATTAATATTTTAATTGTATGGTCTTTTTTGTAAAATGAGTAGCTTCTCATTCTGCATTTCAAACAATGGCTTTTTTGAAGTGGTATTTCAGTGCAATCAAGAATTATCCTACAGTTTTTAAATTTTTCAAAACATTTTAGAATGTTTCCTAAAACTTCCTCTTTTGAAGGGAATCTGATGAAAACCTTAAGAAATGCAGCTAGTTAAAGTACTTCTGTGTAGTAACTGAACTAATATTAAAAAATATTGCAAGAAAGCAGAAACTTAACCCCAATTTTATTTTCATTAATGTTAAAAGTATTTTCTTTCGGGCACAAAAGTTTTTAGTGCCAATTCTAGTATTAAGTGCATTTGATAATACATTGAATAGTGTCATATTTGGAATTCCAGTACAGAATTTTAGCCGATATTCATTATTTACAATGTCTGCTATATCGAACTTGGAATTATCTATGAATGTATTCACTTGACATGATTTGTCTGAAAAAATGGGTGTATTATTCACTTGAAGTTGCTCTTCTTAAACATCAGCTGTATGTTCTGAATTGTCAACATCAACAGTATGTTCTGAATTATCTGTAGCATTTTTGTGATGTCCCTCTGCTAATTCAAGGAGGATTTCTGCTGTTTTTAATCTAGCCTTATCTGCTTGCTGTTCTTCTCTCTGTTTGTAACGACTTGCACGATTTCTTTGCTGATCTATATTGACTTTTCGATCACAACTTCCTCGAGGCAAGTTTATAGAAGGGTAAGCTGTTCCTTTTAAACTTCTTTTTTTGGTAGGTACATCTAATAAAAGATTTAATTCAGTTTAAATGTACGTTCAGTTAATCATGTATTAAATTTACCTGGTAAAATGTAATCGTTTTTTGTAAAGTGTGCACTGCATACTTTCATGGAATTAGTTACTCCTTTATCAATTTTGAGTAAGATTTTCCACTTGTTTTTCAGTTTTATATTATTCCGGGGATACCCGTGCATGGATATTCCCTTAGTATAATAGTTTTTGCACTGTGGTACACATCAATAATGCATTGTATTCTCGTTTTCAAATGGCAAATATCGCAAATATCCTCAAATCAGTAACTTTGTAAATTGCCACCAGAGTGAGCTGCGGTTATTTAAATTTCCCAATAAGCACACAAAAATTGCCGATTCATCTACTCAAATTCCAGATAGATGACGCAATATTCCATGCTCGCTTTTAATGCTTATTTGGCTACCGTATAAAAGCACAAATGGTGCGAGCAGAAAGCATACTTACCTGGCGTAGGGGTTACCGTGATCATAAAGGCGGTTCCCCCAGGGTGAGGCCCTTTCATTGCACTAAGATTGGGCTGACCCCTGCGATTATCCCTAATGTGGATAACTCGGGCGCGTAATTTTTGGTAGTCGGGACTGCGTACGCGCTGTCCCGGTATAATTTAATTGAAAATAAACTTTGTATATTAAATAACCAAAGTGGATTGTTGTTCATTCGTACTAATCATGTAATCATTATAATTGATGAGTCGTTATATTCTGATGCAATAGTATGCAAAAAAAAATCAATTGAAAATTCCACTTAAATTTTACGCGGGAACTGTTTTTTTATTTTTATGATGTAACAACCTTCGCTTACAAAATTTATCAGAACTAATCTGAAGAATTATCAGAAATTGGGTAAACGAAATGAAAATGTGATAACCCTTAAAAGAGGTGTATTTTTTAACCGAACTTTCTTTAAAATTAATTTACCATGTATTAATGGCCTGATTTTGTTGTTAAGGTCTTTTCCTTTATCTGAATTTGTTTAAATTAATTTGTTTTAAATAATAATTCTTTCGATAAATGTAATAATAGTAATGCAGATTTGATAAGAGGAAATTGTTCATAAATAATTAATTGCTTTTGATTAGTTACTTTATTGGTATCTTTCATATGAGTGTGATGCTGTAACATAAACAGAGAAAAACTAACAAAAATGTAATCAAAAATCACGTTGATAAAAAATATGACATCGATCTTTGTTTATTAATTTATTACTAGAACGTCTTGATTTAAAAAGAATGTATTACGTTCACTAGTTTGTGGCAATCATTTTGCAAGGGTCCCAGTCAGTTGTGAATTAGTTGGCGAAGCCGTAAGACGCGCGTCGAGTGAAACATGAGCTGCCCTGTAAAATACATGTACGAGTACGTAAAACTTAAAACTTGATTTATTATTCATTTTAGTGTATTTAAAGTGAAAATTTGTTATACTGATGTCACGAATTGATTTTTCCCAAATATTGTTTATCAAACATGAATTTCATTAGTTTTAAACAATTATTATATTGCAAAATCCCTTTTTTTTAGTGATAGTCAAGATGGAGATCAGCTTGATGAAGAAGCTGGAATGTTATATGGTGAATATCTAATGTTGGATAAGATTTTGAATGCCCAACGTATGCTTAGTGAAGAACATAACCGGCCTGTACACGACGAACATTTATTTATTATCACACATCAAGGTATAAAAAATTAGTTTAAAATTCAAATGTTTGACATTTAAATTTTTTGGCGGGATTCAAAAAAACAGCATTAACATTTAAGCACGATGATGTAATTAATTCATTATTAACTAATCCTTATTGAAAGTTTATTGAACTTTTACAAATCAGAAAAAATCAATTAATATTGAGGCACCTCAGGGGAATTCTTCGAAAGAATACTGTTAGTCAATTTTATGCTTATTAAAATGAGCTAAACAATAAAGCAATTGAAGGTAATTGCATTTCATTTGTTTTAGCTTACGAATTATGGTTTAAACAAATAATATACGAGCTAGATTCCATACGAAATCTTTTCAGCGTGGTTTTAGAAGAGACACAAACTTTAGAAATTTTAAAAAGGCTCAACAGGATTGTTCTTATTCTTAAGGTAAGCAAGTAGTTTCTACTTAGAAAAACATGACAGAAGATAATAAATGACGACTCAGTAACAATAAAATATCCCTTATGTACTTATTAGAAAAGATTTACAACAGCTGTCAATAATTTCTTGTTCTTTGATCATGAACACAATTACCTAGTGAAGTTTTTATGGATGGTAGTAACAAAAAGCAATGTTGACAATTCACTACCTACTACCTGCAGTTATGATTTCCAGGATCTTTGTCATTCAGTTTCAGTATTGTGAATCTCGAATATTTTTGAAGCACAATAAAAATGTTTATGAATTTCTGAATTAACCAGTTCGCTGCTGTGGCTTGCCCGGTATTTATATCGAGTATATGAAATTTTTTATCAGTAGAGATCCTATTTAGTAAAATTATAATTTTCAATTATATCTATATCATTGAATAAAAGTCTATTTTAAAGAAAATAATAAATAAATATTTTAATTGTTATTAGGCATGAATCAGGTAATTTCATTCACTCTCATTATAGCAAATTTCCTAGAAAAGTTTTCTTGCAAAGTATGTCCATTAAACTCATTAAGCTGCCGAATGCAGTATTTTATACAAGTTTTACTGATATTTCCTTGAGTTTTATTTTGTATTTGACTTAATATGTGTAAAAAGTTAGTTTAGTTGAGCAAAAGTGTCATGATAAAATATTTGTTTTTTTCCTTCTGGACATTCTCCATTAATTAAATTAAACACTTCTTGTGGTAATTAATACAAATGACACACTTCTTGCAACAGTTTCCTCGGAATATTCTTAAAACTTTTCATTTTATCAAATTCAAATTTGGCAAGATGTTTCTCCCTTTTAGGGCGTAATTTACACAGTGAGTTTAAGCAAAATCCACATACAGAGTGATTTGTACGCAATTTCAATTTTTTATAGTTATGGTATGGTTTTTGTTAGTGAAATTGAATCTTTAGAATTTTGTGGTACTTTTCTCATTCTTGTCATTCTTCTCTAAATCTAACCGTTTTTGAATAAACTTTGTTTATTCTTCAAAAACCTTTATACCAATTCGAAAGGCCGGCGTTCCTTTTTTCAAACATAACTTGTCTACTTTTAATATTAATTAAACTAAATGGAAAGCATATGTTTTAATATGTCTGTGACAATTAAATTTGCCTTATCACTTATTAATTGCACCTAACCTAACATTTGTACATTTTATATATACAGGGTGCTCTGGAAACGAGTGCAAATACTTGGCAGATGCATTCCTCGACGGAAATTAAGTCTTTCTTGCCATATGACTTTTTTCCTAAAGAGCACTATACCCTATACAGGGTGTCAAAGTTTCATTTAGAATTTATTGTTTCCTCAATTGCAATTTTCTGTTGTTTGTTACTATAAAATCTCCATTATTCTACATAGTCTTGCGTTCGATACCCTTATCAGAGGCGGAGAATTGAGGGTGGACTAGCACCCTACGCTAATAAAAGAAAAGAAACTAAAAAAAATCTCCTTTCAAGATCGGCAATTGATTTGAAACAAAAAGTTACTCTTGCGTTCTTTCCGTAGAAATTGAATTTTTTCAAAACCTTTTAAGTTCAACGGCCTATGGCAAAGTCATACGTCATTTAAAAAACAGAATATAATTATTTACGCTGCACTTTATTGTCGTATAACTTTTTTTCCTAAACTGCCACCGTCTTCGAGATACAGGGTGTCACAATATCTTATCTTTAATTAAGCTTTGACACTCTGTATCTCAAGAATGCTGCGACCTAGAAAAAGAAACTTTATGACAAAAAAAGTTTAATTTTTGTCGATGAACGCCTTACAAATAATAATTAGATCCTGTTTCTGAGATGACGTACGGTCTTGCCAAAAGCGAATTTGAAAGGTTTTGAAACATTCGATTTTAAGAGAAAACGACGCACTCTACGGAAAGAACACAACAGTAACTTTTTATTTCAAATCGATTGCAGATCTGAAAATAATTTTTTTAAATTTTCAGTCGCGTTTTTATGTAAAATAGTAGACACTTGAAGGTAACAAACATGTAGGAAATTTCATTCCGATATCTCATTTTGTTCTTGAAATATTGAGAAAACAAGAAATTTTAAATGAAATTTTGACATCTTGTATGTCGGAAATGGTGCACTTTAGGAAAAAAAGAAGTTACATACCAAAAAAGGTTCAATCTTTGTCAAAAAATGCCCCTGCCAAGTATTTGCACTTATTCTCAAAATACCCTGCATATCAGTCTTACATAAATGTAACAACTGTTAGTTTGTATTACCATCGAACTGGCTTCTCAGCCGACTCGATACCTACGCCCTGTTTTCCCCACCCACAATCAACACAACCCATACTGGTCGAAGATGAGAAAGTTTTCCTAGAATAGCCACCTGTTTCTTGGGCATAGACAATCAGCGGTCAGTCCACGAACTACACCAACTATTACCTTCGTTGTAGGTGGCTTGATGAAGGGCAAAGCTCGACTGTTAATCACACAGTGGTCTAGGTGGAGAGTAAAATCTCGTTTCTCTAACAAAATTAACTTTCTTCAAAAAATTTAGTTTAATTCAGCAGTAGGTGCATTATATAAACTATTCTGCCAGCCGACGCGACGTAATAAAAAGCCCGTTAACCGTAAAATATACGCAGAAGTTGATCAAATACAGAAAAAGTTTTCTGCTTTGAAGATTCATGATGACTTTCTGAAACCTAAAATTTTCACAGTTTTGTAAAGCCAAATACCCCCATAACAAATGAAGGTAGCAACCGTAGGTGTAACTAAATTAGGTCGTCTACCTGATTTTGATACCACTGAATAGTTTGTTAAGAATGGCTTTCAATGAACTAGATGGTAAGTAATTACTTTTTTGTGTTCAGAAGTTATCAAATGCCAACGATTTTGAACAATTGTTTCTAATTTCTCAAAAACATCAAGTCGATTTCTAATATAAAAAGAGAGCTGGGGAGATTTCTTGACAGCAAACCAAGACCATTATTGTATCTCTTACCAATGAAACTGTTATTAATTAAATCGCTGTTTTCAAAAACGAGGACATGATGACGTGATTGATCATTTTGTATTTTAACTTTCTAGTGGATTGATTGATTTTAATTCTGGTCTTGTTTTATGTGCAAAATTCTCTATGTATCAAAAGTTCAAGAAGCAAGTACAAGCATGTTTGATCTGATTTTAATTTTTAATTTTGAAATCTCTTTCGCTAAAGAACAGTCGTTAATGTACAGGATGAGTTTAAAAATTCAAGAAACCCTAGACACTAATGGTTTTCTATCTACGTATGGGAGGAAGCATCAAAAGTTTAGATATAAGTTGTAGTCAGAAACATCTAATTATATTACCATCATGTAATCGACTTATTTTATTATTATTATTATTATCATCGTTTGTGTTCATATCAAAAGTACTTATCATATCCACTAGGAACACTATTCGTTGTTCCTAGACCAATTCATCCATTTTCCTTTGTCTCAGGTAACTTCATCAAAATCTTTTCAAATCTTCTCTATTACGGAAGACCATTCACTATTACCTTAAGTCGGTTTCTAGGCACAAGTTTGTAACTTTTTTATTATAGCTATCGTAGTATTGTATCGAAGTTTCATAGCACGAAATTTTCATGGTGCCCTTGCAAGTTATTCAATAGCTCACGACTTCATAACGATACAATCTTATCCTATATCATCAAGTCGAAATGTAGCGACACAACAGGGCTTAAAATTGCTAACTATCGAAAACATGGCGTCCTTACTTCGTTACAAACAATTAAAATCCGTAGACATATTGGTATCTCTGTCCTAAGAGAGGACGAGGTGTGAGAAGCCCATCTGCTATGTGCCTGATGGGAAGTTACAAGCGCAGACCGCTTTACTTACTTAAAGCATTTAAAATCCAACAAGATTTGTGTAAGAAAAGGTCTGGCGCAAGTCAAAAAATGATTTTGCTCAATAAATATTATATGGCCCATAGCGTTTCATTTTTTTTTTAAATTAAGGTATATATTTGGCAGATGCTCTAATTTCTAAGTAATGTTCTACAAAATTATAGTCAAACTGATTAAATAGCTTCTGTTGTCTTTTGTTGTTGTCATTATTTGTTTTATTACAGAGAAAAAAAATAAATATTTAAGGGCAACTAACCTAACTTAAATCTTGATTTTACATTTATTAATAGAAATCTAAGAGAACAATTAATATTATATATTTGGCCCTAGAAACACAAACAACATCTAGTAAGCAGGTGATCCTATAATTATAATATTTGCATCATACAGAGTAATTACATTCTAATTATAAGAACACAATAATTAAGCAAATTCAGAAAATATTATGGAATGTGGAAGGTTTTTGTATTTACTTAATGAGCAGTATTTAAAAAATTTAAACTCGTTATATTGTGTATAATTATGAAGTAGGAGAGAGAGAATTTAGAATATTTTGTTTGTGGGTGTAACTCAATGTAACACAATTTTTGGGCTTGTGTGTTTAATTTGGATTATCAACTTCCACAAACACGAAATATGTACCTCTCGTAAAATAATATTTGAACAGATTTTTGGGCGGTTTACATTAGATACTGAGTTGAGATTATAAAATTCTTAAAATTAAACTACATAGAGTATACTTAAATTATGCGAATTCTGAAATAATTAAAGGCAACAATAATATCTTGAAACTTACTTCCGTATTTACAGAAGACCTAACAAGTAAGGTATTTGCTCCATTTACGCAAGTTACAATATTTTTCAAGAGAATTACTACTACAGGTGCACCGGCAAGGTCGAATAGTCGTACGCAACCTGTATAATTAGATCGCGCGTTCGGCGTGTGAACAACCCTCATTGATCAGAATCATTCGTGCGTAAGCGTAATAGAAACCATAGGAATTTTATACGACACTCACCTTATCCCTCTAGTGTTGTATAGTTTTTCCCACTTTTTTGGTTTGAAGAATTAATGAAAGTCGTTATTTTTCTATTCTTTTAGTTTTCTTTAAATGTAAATTAAATTTATCTAAAACTGATAATTAAAAATAAAATGTGTTATTTAATTTAATTTTAGATATTATTCTTAAACATCTTTTGAACTGGTATAAACTGGATTACAAAATAAGTTTATTAGTTCAAGCCGTACTATGGGTTACCCTAAAGTTATCGTTAAGAAATCATAATTTCACATTTGTTTTATCTTTATTAGTCCAGTCCAGATGCTCATTACAGCTACTAATTTTCAATTAAAATCAATTTCCTGTATTTTATTTTGTTTTATTATCGAATTAATCTCAAGTTTTTATCGGTTATACAACCCCCAAAAGATAATATCTTCATACCGTTAAAAAAATTTTAACCTACACCAATCAGCCTACTGTGATTAGGAATAAACGCAAAATTCAGTTTCTAATTATGAGTGTAATTCTCATAACTACATCCCATTTACACACTTCTGTATCTTGCTATTTCAAATTTTTAGCATACTTTCACTAGGTTTGTCGGTTAAATCGCGAATGTTAGAAATGATCCATCTATTTTCAAATTAAAGTCAGAATCATTTTAAGTAAGTTTGATTGGTAAGTTTGATTGGTAAGACAAACAGCAAGTCAGAGCAGAATAGTCTGTCCGAATCTGTAACGAATAACAAATAATTGATCCAGACTGACTGAATTTGATGCCACAGGAATCAGCTTTTACTGTTATATTTCTGTAAAATATGGAGAGAGGTTTGCAATTGCTAAACTAGACTAAAGAATTTTATAATCATTAAAATGTCCGTCTTTGACATCCCTAAGTCACCAAATGAACAATGTAGGAGCTGTATTCACCTATACTAAAACAGTTTACAGTTGATCAAAATATCCAACCAGCCTGTTCAAGGACTTCCAGTTGTATGCATTAAAATATGGTCTTTGGTGAATGTATGAAGGAAAGCTTTGTTTATTTATTGTTTTTAAATTATTTTAATTGGATAAAGCAAGTTGTAGTATTTAATTACAAAAATATTGTATAAATTATAAGGATTGTTGTAAATAGTTATATTATATTTACGGGATTTAAGTTACACAATAAATATAACTCAGTCTATTGCTGTCTTTCCGTTTTCCGTCTCAAAACTTCTCTATTGAATGTATCCTCTTATCTCTAGGTTGTTTCGTTCTATAGTTTCTCTTACTTTTTCTTCTACCCCCAGGAGTCCACACAAACACTTTTTTTGACCATCGGTCATCCACCATTCTCAGAACGTGCTCAAACCACTTTAAGCTTCTTCTGTTCTTCTGTTTCCCTTGGTTTCATTATTTGTCTTAATTCCTGGTTGGTTCTGCTTTCCATCCTGGATATTCCACCGCTCCTTCTCAGATAGTCCATTTCCAGAGCTACGACTCTACGTCTCATGTCTGCACCCATTGCCCACAGCCCAGATCCATAGCACAATACTGACTTCACCAAAGTTCGTCCTAAGCGTTTTTTTTTTTGGTGGTGATCCCATCAAAGGCTGTTGAGGCACCCTATGACTTTTTTTACTATTCTGGATTCTGTTTTTAATTTCTTCGTTTCCTAAACCATCCTACGTACTTGAATCTATTCACCTGGTTCCCTGTGGCGTTCTCGTTAATCAGTACCTCAAATCTGGCCCCCCATGTTAATGGCCTTGAGATAGAGTCATATGCCTTTTCTAGATCTATAAAGGCAAGATGTATTTCTCGATCTACGGATATTATCTTCTCCGTGATCTGTTGTAGTACGAACAGATTATCGGTACAGGACTTCCCTGGTGTGAATCCACTCTGATCTTTTGTGCCTAATGTCAATTCTCCCTAAAACAATCGACTCATAGAGCTGTTTATGCTGGGTCCTCTGTAGCACCTAGAGTCTTTGCGGTCACCGTTTTTGAAAACTGATACAATGAAAGATGTTTTCTATTCTTTAGGTAATTTGTCTCGCTGACAGCACCGGATCAAGAGCCTCGTCAGTTTCTCTATTAGCTTCATACTTCCACTCTTCAATAGTTCCACAGGAATATTTTCTGGTCCCGGTATAAATAGTTAATTTGTACAAACTCAAAAACGCACGTCTTTTAATTCACAAGATACTCATGGTTCTTCCTTGAAAAAATTACAAGTTATAATATTCATTACAACATATAATGATGAGGGTAGATACTTATTTCAGCCGATGGTCTAAAATGCGAAAGGTTATACGATATATCGATGTACTCGATTTTAGTTTCAACTGATGAAGAAAGTAGAGCTCAATTGTGGTTTTATTTCTAGAAATATCTCACGGATTTTCCTGCTAATCAGAAAGCTATTACAAGACAAACACAGCAAAAAACAAAAATAATTTTTCCCCGCAGGAGACCGTATTATAAATAAAAGACTGTCTAAAATAGTTACATCAGTTAAAATTCTTCCACAGAGATAAAGCGATTTGCTCTCTTGACCTCTTGTAGCCATTCTAGGTTGTTGTCTTCGGACGTTCTTGCACAATTTTGATAACTTCATTTGTAATTATTGTTGGTTACAGATTTACCGTTTTCTCAACCGCTTGTCGAGTGTGATTGTTGTTTCTTACAGACGACAGAACACTGAGAACAACAACTCTTATGATGATTTCCCCTGGAAGCATTGAAAAATCTGTTCTTCAGAGTTGAAATACAAGCTTGACGATATATTCCATTTATTCAGATAACTCATAGACCTTAAAGGAACCCGTAGATGTGAATTTGTGCTGCAAGAAACTAAAAAGATTCCACAGCGAGTTACAACCATCATTCAGGAGACTACACACAAATCACTCTGGATTTAGAGAATGCCGTTTGTTTACCTCGGTATCACTTTCACCCTGGAGCGACAAACTGAATATTCAGCAGACTGTTTTTCATTGTCGCTATTACACACTTATAAAATTTTTATCCAACTCATGATTGATTATTGATTTACCACTCTCTCCATTTCTCCACTATATGCAATCGCGGGGAAAGAAAAGGGCCACCTGCAAGAGGATCCTACGCTAGGAACACTAGAACAAAACAAAAAAATGCTCAAAGCTCCACCTCTACTTCCGACAACGAAACCCAATAAGAAACAAGCATCCGCCTGCCGTTCTCATGAGACGTGCTGATAACCTGATCCCCGAGTTGGTGGACATCTTGCTTGAAACACCCTCATATATAGATAATCCACCCCCAAGGTTCTCACTCACTCATCTGCCCTGCCAGACCATTAAGCGACGCGAAGTAGCAGTCCTCGTGCTACGCACTCATTCTGAAGGGCCAGGGATTATTATTTGGGCCATTTTATCTACCTAAGATTTTGCCTGTCTTCGGGAGCCGAAATGCAACATTGATTTGCTGACCACAAAACATTTGTTTAATAATATCTTTCCTGCCTAATCAGTTTCTATCCATGTTATTCATCGCATGGCCCGCATCCAAATGTTCAATATATGGCCGAATAAGAATATCGTTCCTCCAATGGCCTTACTTTGATACGCTGTATCGACGTGAACTTGCTTAAGCGAATTTAATTCTTATTATATTAGCTGGAATGATAAATATAAATATAAATAACAGGAAACAAATCAAGATATGATACCAAAAATAATCATAGAAGGAAAATTATGGAAATGGAACAAGGAGAAAAACATGCTGGAAGAAAAGAAAGCACAACCTTTAAAAAACGAGTATAACCAAATGAAATAAATAAGACTAGCCATACAGAGAAGGACCAGGTTATGGAAATGGACATGATTCGGATAATCAAAGAGCAGGTGTCAAAAACTGAGATAAATGCTGGCGTTGAGGGAAAAACATGATAAACGAGGCAATAAACTATGTTGGACAAAGTTATAGAATCGAAAGAGATACATACAAACCGAAATGTAAAGAAGTAGAGGAAAGTGCTCAGAAGAGCAGGAAATAGACAGCAGAGAAAGATTCTATATAGGTTGCTGGAATGTGCGTACCATACTGGATGAAAGAAAAACATGGCAAATGGCAAAACAGATGACAGAATATAATATAAACATACTAAGAATAAGCGAGACAAGATGGAACGGTGCAGGAAGAGTCAACCTCGAAAAAGGATCTATACTCTTCTACTCAGGGAACATAGATGAAGAACAAAGAGAAAGGAGTAGCCTTTATGATAAGTAAAAAACGTCCAAATCTCCGATAGACTGGGAAAGTACATCAGAAAGAATTACCTGGGCAAGATTCAAAGCTAGGTTTAGAAACATAACAATCGTGAATGTTTATACACCAACAAACACGTAGAATGATGAAGCAAAAGACGCATTCTACAAACAACTTGAAGCAGTATACCAAAACATACAAAGAAAATACAAACGAAATATTAATATTATAATAGGAGATCTGAATGCAAAAGTAGGCTGCAACAACAGCGGGAACGAACACATAATGGGAAAAAACAGAATAGGCCTTACAACGAAAACGGAGAAAGAGAGAGACTGTTAGAATTTTGCGCAATTAACAGTTTGGTGATAGATGGAACCCTCTTTAAACACAAAGACATCCACAAGACAACATGGACTGGCCCAGATGGAACCACCAAAAATGAAATATATCATACACTCTTTGAGAAAAAATGGCGAAATCTCTTACATAATGTTAAATCGATGAGAGGAGCTGACGTAGCGATCTGGTACGAGCAAAAATAAGAGTAAGCATTAGAACTAACAATGAAGGACAATCGACATAATACCAAAGGTACAATGTAGATAAGCTCAAGGATCAAGAAACAATATCAAAATACCGAAATGCACTGGATGAAGAGTTAGGAAACATCGAAGAACTAGAGGTGTCCACTATAGCGGATATATGGAGGAAATTCAAAACAGCGATTCAAGCAACAGCACAAACAGTAATAGGCTACCAAAACAAAAAAGGTCGTATATGGTTAACAAATGAAACAAGAAAGAAAATAGAAGACAGAAGAAAACTTAAATTCCACATTGCTGCAGCCCGACAACATGATGATAAAAAATCTAGAAATACAGTACAAAGAAAAGAACAAAAAAGTAAAAAGAAGCGCTAGAAACGATAAAGACTTAGCAAAAGAAGCAGAAACAGCCGCCAAAAACCACGATGTCAAAAAGCTTTACGAATCTTCAAGGAAAATGACTGACAGAAAACCCGCAAAAGCACATAGGCTCATGGGTCCCAGGGTAGAAATCTATTAAACTGAAGAGGAGATAGTTAAGAGATAGATAGAGCACTTTAAACATTATATGCGCAGAGGGATATTCCTGATAACCACTAAATGAGAACAAACAAGAAGACAAGAACTAAGTAAATATTAACGAAGGAGAATTCACCAAAGAAGAAATAGGAGACGCAATACAGACCTTAAGAAACAGTAAAGCAACATGAATAGACCAAATAGTTAATGAACTCTCAAAAATGCATACAGAAACTTCCACAGAGGCATTCTACATTTTGCTTAATAAGATATGGAGAGAGGAATATATACCAAAAGATTGGCTGCAAGGCATTATCATCAAACTATCAAAAAAAAGGAGATCTATCAAGATGCGAAAATTGGAGACCCATTACTTTATTGTGTACAGCAAGCAAAGTGATGACGAGGATTATGTGTGAAAGATTGAAGAAGGCAGTCAGTGAAACATTAAGGGAAAACCAAGCCGGATTTCAACCACAAAGATCACATCTGCACACTAAGAATCATACTAGAGCAAGTATCCGCAATGAGAGAAAACTTTATAGACTTCGAAAGGCATTTGACAGAGTATACAGGAACAAAATGTGGAACATCTTAGAACAATATGGTATACCTCATAAATATCTAAGAATAATAAAACTACTACACGAAGGCTACTCGGCAAGAATTAAACACAATGGAACACTACTAGATCCAATTAAGGTAGAATCCGGGGTAAAACAAGGATGTATTCTATTATCAATCTTATTCCTAATAATAGGAATAACAGGAATTAATTGGGGTATCTTCTCAAAATTGGAAGATCTTGAATTTGCAGACGACATATGGTTAACAACCAATAACAAACAACACAGCAAGACTGGCAGCAGCAGCAAAACAGGTAGGCCTACACAGGAAAGACAAAACTCCTAAGCAAAAACAGTGAAAATACAGAAAAATTAAAATTGATGGCAAAGAGATCGAAGAAGTGGAAGAATTCGAATACTTGGGAAGTGTAATGGATAGGGATATAAATAGACGAATAGGACTACATTCAATCTACTAAACAAGATGTGGTACTCAACAAACGTTAGTAGTTCGACAAAACTAAGAATCTAATTCTAATGTTAAAACTGTTCTATTATACAGGGCCGAAACGTGGAAAACAAATAAAATACTAATAAGAAAGATCCAAACCTTCATAAATAAATACCTAAGAATTATTTGCAAGATATTTTGGCCAACAAGAATAACAAACGAAGGGCTATTGCTTCTAACAAACGAAGAACATATAGTTACAAGAATCAGAAGACAAAAAAAGGATCGGACACACTCTACGAAAACCCCATCGAAATATTGCAAGGCAGGCATTGAATTACAATGTACCCGGAAGAAGTTAATACCTGAAAAAAGGCAATTCTTAAAGAACTGGAATCCCAGGTAAATCGAAAAGCAAACGACAGACGAGAATGGAGTAGACTAGTGGAAAATATTGTACAGGACGGTGGGTAGTACTAGCAACCCTGTTACTGCATCTTTGCTGACGAAACGCCACTCGATGCCCTATGCTCCAGAGGAGTAATAGGTTGAAGAAGACGTTAGTGGGATTGCAAGTTCGACTAGCATTAGCTCCCGCCTAATAAATATTCATCTCCTGAAAGATCACATCATGTCGCGAAATTTAAAACGACTTTGTGCTGTGACACCAACTAGTTAATTATGTATCGTCTAAGTTTAATATCTACCATGTGAATAGATTCAAGTACATCATAGAAGGATACGCCACTGGTCACAATAGTACTTAATATACCATTGTATATTGAAAAAAACTGGAATGGAATGTGTTGAGCAGTGTGTGTGTAGGCTATTTAGAAGGTTCCATCTTGTTATTTAAATTTAACTTTACGGATATTCTAAAATAATATTGTTTACGTGTTACATTATCTTGTTTTCAGTATCGCTCAATAACATCATCATTTTTAATTGACGATGGTGTTTGTTTATTACATTGCTGAACTATTACACAGAATTCGTTTTGTTTGTATTGAGCAACTAAATTTGATCTTATAATCCCTGAATAATACACCTAATATAAATGTGTTTTTGCTTTAAGATTTGTAAAATCATTAGAAAATCTTGTTGATTAAGAAAACAAATACAATATATCTTGAAATCTTTTATTATCAGCCATAAAATTTTATTTGTTCATTGCTCTTCTTAACTTAAGCCAATTTTTCAACCTCGTAGATATGTATGTGTGTTTTAGAATATTCAAAAAATATCTTCAAAGAGTTAATTATTATCCTTTTTGTTTCTTATTTTTGCAAAATCATGTTTTGTTTACCACTACCATTAGCTATGTTCAAGGTTATGAAGTCTTTGAGTAAAGAAAACAAACATCAAATGGTAAAGAAAATTATTGTGAAATTCCCTGATTTTTCTTAAAAATTATCATTGATTGCAGTTACTGTCCTGTTAGTTTCGTTTAATTTTTCCTTTAACAAGTTTGAACTGAAACATCCAAAGATTAATTTATCTATTATTATTAGTTAGTAGAATAATTAATAATTCTGAAGCTCTCTCAAAATGTTTTGAAGCAATTTTCAGTTTTTTTTATAATTATTAGGTTTCAAATAATGAGATGCTTTTGTATTATAGGTCCTCGTAGATCAAGTAATGATTTTAGAGACGATGACTCCACTGGATTTTATGGATTTCAGAGGCTATCTCTGCCCAGCATCTGGCTTCCAAAGCTTACAGTTCAGGTTATTAGAAAACAAGCTTGGCGTACAACCTGAACACAGAGTTAAATATAATCAGCAATATTCCCGAGTATTCGGACGTGATGAGGTAGATTTATTTTATATTTACAAAATCTTGGTATCTCTACTTCTTTTTCCTTTTTTAGAGTGCAATGAAAGAAATAGAGACATCCGAACAAGAACCATCACTTAAGGTTTTAGTACAACGGTGGCTTGAAAGAACTCCGGGATTAGAATTAGATGGATTTGATTTCTGGGGAAAATACCAAAGGGCAGTGGAACAACTCATGGATGATCAAAAAAAATCAGCAATGGTAGGTAGATGTAATTCTAATTTTTTTAAATTTCTAAGTCAATATTTAAATATCACAGAAGGAAGCATCTGAAAAAGTGAGGAACTACCGTTTGTCAGATTTGGAGAAACGAAAAGAAGTGTACGAATCCATATTTAATCCAAAAGTCCACGACGCGCTTGTATCACGTGGTGAAAGAAGGTTTTCACACATGGCCCTCCAAGGGGCCATCATGATTACATTTTATAGAGATGAGCCTCGATTCAGTCAACCGCATCAAATTCTAACTTTATTGATGGATATAGATTCGTTGATTACTAAATGGCGATGTAAGAATTTATTTTTATCGTAGCCAGTTACTTTGTTATATAATCATTTTTCTGGTAGATAATCATGTATTAATGGTGCAAAGAATGATTGGATCTTCTCAACTGGGAACTGGAGGATCATCAGGTTATCAATACTTACGTTCCACATTGAGGTGCATTTATTATATTTTTATAAAACGCACCACAAAATCAAATTATATCTATTTTTTTATTTTTTAGCGATCGATATAAAGTTTTTGTAGATTTATTTAATTTGTCTACATTCTTAATACCTCGTTCATTGATTCCTCCTTTAACGTCAGCTATGAAGAGCAGCTTATGTTTAAATGGTCCAATAAAGAATATTTCAAATTGCAATGGTGAAGAAAAGGAAAAACGAGAATTTGAAAATTCCCTTGAAAATTCTGTATGAGAATTAGATACGGGTTACTACAGGTGTTATGTGCCTTAATTTTAAGTTATTTTGAAATCGAATAATTACCGCTGTAAATGAAGTTAGATGGAAACGAGTATTTTTGTGTAGAAATATTTCTTTAAAAGGAAATTACAACAGAAGTATGAAAATTATAGAATAAAAAAAATGTCTAACTGAATAGTAAATAAAACTTTGCAAAGTAACAAAATAAGTTTTGTATTACTTAAAGTTAAAAGTTAATTGGAATATGAAAACCATCTTGTATACTTACAAGGGACATGCAAGAAGTGTACCTCACCGATTTTTTTTGAAACCTGGTATATAAGTAGTACGGATCAAAACATTAGACGCATATTTTTTTGTATCGGCTGAGCTCGACGTTAAGGGGATGAAAGCCACCCTCGAAAATCCTGTAAATTTTATTTGAAGCTCTGTAACTCCCAAACGGTAGTAGATATCGAGATGGTTCAAATTGCAAAGTTTTAATAACTTTTTATCCCCTATCAGATGGTGCCAAGAATTTTTTCGTTTATGTTCACCCTCAACCCCCACCCCCCAAGCCACCCCCCTGTTTTTATGTTTTTATTTTTTCTTGCGGATTTTTTAGGTTACGTACTATGTAATTTTAGGAGTTAGATTATTTTATTTTTTTGAGATTTGCATTCGTTTGACAAAAATAGATTTTCTAGAATTTGCTCTTTCAACGGAGTTTTCTTTCATGAATTTCCAACATGTTACTCTGAAGATTCTATGATAGTGAGAAATTAGACTTTGAGTATAAAAGAAAAGCCGTTGCCTGTTGGAGAGGTGAAAGATAGGTAGGTAACAGGCAATTGAGCAGCATACAAAATAGATTTAAGAAAGTAAAGTCTACTATGCAATTAAAACAATGAGCACATTACATAATGAAAAAAGATGCCCATCGTGAAAATGTGATAAAAGTGGCAACCCACCCCTGAATCAATTTATGGAAGCAACTAAGAAAACATTACCAGTTTATGATGTAATCATTCGAAGATGGGTTATACAGGCAAACCTAAAAGGAATGCCCCTGAACAAGTTTGAGCTTCTGAAACGTGGGTAAAGGTTAAGCGAGTACATGGACTGGTGGCAAGAAATATTACCAACTGTGTCACTAGAAAATCATTAAATTAAGGATGCTACGATATAATAAAAATCAAATGGAAAAGACTTTCATTGCATCAGTCAAAACTAAGATAGATAGATATGGATTTAACCAAATAAAAAATTTAAGTTAATGACAGTTACCTAATTCAACGCACTGGTGTCTGCAAAAAAATGAACGCATAAATAAGGGGTGAGTTTTGGGAGGTGAAACAAAAAACTTCTTTGTACTCTTTGTATAAGAAATATAAGTAAATGACAGTTTTCTAAATCAGCGCACTGATCTCTATCACTCTATAGGAAGCATGGGCATTTGCATCAAATTGTCCAAATTGGATGGTAGTATAACAGCAAAAGGCGTTTGTATATTTTACAATTTGACTATCAGAGATAACGTATTTCGATATTAAGCAGAGGATTTCTAAATCCCGCGGAAATAAACATATGGCAAAAGGCAAATTTTAGAAAATCTGTTTTCGTCGAACGAACGCGAATTTCAAAAAAAAGAAACGTAACTCTTAAAATTACGTAGTAAGTAACCCCCAAAAAAAATCAGAAAGAAAAAATAAAAAGTATAAAAAAGGAGGTGGATTTCGGGGGAGGTGAAGGTTGAGGGTGCACGTAAACAAAAAATCTCTTTGTACCACCTGATAGGGAATAAAAAGTTATGAAACTTTGCAGTTTGAACCATCTCGATATCTACTACCGTTTGAAAGTTGCAGAGCTTCAAATAAAATTTATTGGATTTTCGAGGGTGGCTTTCACCCCCTTAATGCCGAGCTCAGCCGATATAAAAAAATATGTGTCTAATGTTTTGACCCATACTACTTATATACCAAGTCTCAAAGAATTCCGTGAGGTACACTTCGTGCATGTCCCTTGTTAGATGACTTGGAAAGATCTTGATTTAGGCTTTAAATTTCCTTTCCTTGGATCGTATACTATGTACGTTTCATTTATACACAACTATGTTACCACAGATCTAACGTAATAAACATAAATCTTGATCAAAACCAATCTGATTAAAATAACTATAACTTTCAATGACATAACTATATCGATTTTCTCCACTTGAATGTGTTCAAAATCTGGAGTTC
The DNA here is from genome assembly GCA_011009095.1 of Ignelater luminosus. Classification (NCBI taxonomy): domain Eukaryota; kingdom Metazoa; phylum Arthropoda; class Insecta; order Coleoptera; family Elateridae; genus Ignelater; species Ignelater luminosus. Next base: position 26,963 of record VTPC01002109.1, read on the forward strand.
AGTTAGAAGCTATTTTTTGCACCCTAATTACTTAGGAATTCTATTTCAAATTAGTTGGAGGTCTCTTTGCTTCATTCTAGTAAACGTTTTTAACAAGTTCCTTGAAAGTTTTGGCATGCTATGCTACATCTTCAAAAGAAAACAATTTAAAGATCTCATTTTTCTCAATAACCTGATCGCGTAATTTTCAGAATTTTTTGAGCAGCTATATTTTTAAGTATCAAGATTCCTAATTGTTAAAAGATAGCAGTCGATACACCTTTTATTGAATTATTAAATTTGTTCTCATCGCTATCGTCACCATCGTTATACCATACTACTTTCTCTGTCTCGATATCAATCCTCAAAAGCCCAAAACAAATAAACTTGCATGCGATCTCAGGCGAGCAGTAACTTTTCTAAGTATTTTGTGGTTTAATAGTAGTGTCTTGGTTTAGTTGACGTAGAAAAATATTCTTAGAGTTTTGAAGGTCTACTGGAAGACTCTTATAGAAATATATGCTACCCTTTACAACTGTAACGACCGCTCTAGGTGTCTGTAATATATTAAGAACCCATCACCAAAAATAAAGGCTTTATTCAACATAAACACGATACAGAAACTTGTTAATTTGACTTTATACGAATTATCAGAATGATTATAGTTATAGCGGTTGTTTCTAGAAAGTCTGATAAACTTAAAAGTGAATTGTTTGGGTTAGCTTCCAATAATTCAACTTCATCGACCAGTGGGTCATATTTAAAGTTGTTTCTGACGTGTCTTTTCATGAGGGTTCATCAACCATGAAGGTACTGATTCACCACTGGATTATCTTCTGGGATGTGTAAACATATGCTCGTGAGGAGTTGCGTTTGTGGTCATGCAGATTGGATAAAGTGCTTTAGGGAGAGTTTGTTCCTAATCACGTACATTCAAATTATGAAACTTCAAGTACAATTCTATAGTCTTCCAGAGCGTCCCATTTAAGCGTTCTACTTGACCATTTCCATGAGGGTTATACAAAACAGAGCAGCTAGAGCGATGGCATTATCCTTTAAGTACTGAATATATATAAGCAGGAATTCCGAAGACTAAAAGTAAGTTCTTGAATAGTTTGATGAGAGTGTTAGCCGTAAGATGCGGACAAGAAAAAGTAGAAGGAAATCAATTATAGTTAATATGTGCGTGTTACTAAAGTGGGTCATTGAAGTCCACATTCAGCCTTTTGAAAAGCAGTTTGTGATTTAAAGTATCAAATGCATTACTGTAATTGAGAAGTACTAGTAACGTATCTTTCTCCATTATAGTATGCTGTGGCTGTGTATATACAATCATCAATTTGGGCGAAATCCAGACTGTTAAACCGATAAAAGATTATTATTATTGACAAGATGTCTGCAAAGTTAAGAATTGATACCTTTTTGAAATATTTTTGATAACGTCCAAAGTATGCTTATTGGCCCAAAAACTTTGTTCAATATTGGCTCTTTCCCTGCCTAGAGCACATTTTCCATCAATTAGGATATTTATTTTCTAGAAGGCAGATTTTGATAATATGCACAAGAAATTGTACTAGAAGCGGATAACTTAACTTAATCATTTTAGCATTTATCGTCTGATCCTACTGTGTTGCTTTTCAGAGAATTTATTATTTTTGAGATACATTGCTAATTCGCCTAAAACTGAAACTGTTATGAACTATCTCATCGCTGCAATATTGTTACACAAGTACATAATAATGTTCGAAACACCCGATTTTAAATGAAAGTTCAGGTAGTAACTAGTTAAGTACCACATGAGATTATATGGGCCTTATTCTTGTATAGCGTTTTATTTTGAGCTAGTACAATGTAAGACAGAAAGATTCTCTTCACGTACGTGTTTGTTACTCTTTATTATTTTACGATAATAATGTTTTATTAAATTATGTAACTAGTTGCAACGCCCAATGAAATGAGATTGTGGTTATCCCTAGATTAAGAGAGCAATCTTAATTTCTTTAATTTTAGTAAATTAATGCTGAGAATATCCAAGATTAAATAATCGAACAATATTAGCCTTTAATCACTTAATAATTAAATAAATAAGAGCTACAGTCTAACCTTAACCTGTCCTGGATGATTAATAGTAGTAGGGATGCTACCACCAAGAGGGTTGTCTCCTTTTAGCCTCTTACCTCCATTACCATACCATGTTACCATTATTATTTTCTAAAAGTTGGATATTTGGAAACCATAATATACACTGTCGTTTTCGGTTTTATATCTCGGAGACCACTTTGTCTTTATGAACTTGATTTACGTACAATTACTTTTAAATCAATACAAACACTTCAACAGTTTTTGAATCTTCACCAAGTCACAACATTAACATTATTATTTTTAAATTGATCAGCACTAAATTTAAAATACGATAGATCTTACTAAATTATTAACCAAAAATCGTAATGAAAAATATGACAACATTTTTGCAAAGAATAAAAATGCTGGCTTTAGCGATAAGATCCGTACAAATGAAAGACAAATAAAAAAGACACACGTGCAATCCAAAAACACTATAACAGGCGACGATTTTAAAACCAAACGCAAGATTATACTAACAAAAATTCTCATAATACTAAAATAACCAAAAATACTGGTGTTTTCGACAATAAATTAATTGCGAATAAAGTTAAAACAAGCAAACCTATTTATCCACAAAAATCGAAATTAAAGAAGGCACGACATATTGGTAATAATTCTGATTCTAAATTAATATTCTTTAGGTCGTTGTAATCTTAGCACATCAATTACTTTACATAAACATAAAAAATCACCGAACTTAAATTTTATTACTGAGAAATTGAAAACAAAAGATGATAATTGTACTTTTAAGGTCAGTGGCGTGCCCAAGAATTTTTCCTGGGGAGGGGTTCAGAATGATGGAAGGGGGGGAATAACACCAGGTAGATGAGCAATAATAATAGGTACTTAAAAATAAAAATCATAAAAAATTTATCCTGCACATAATAATATATTTTTATCTACGACTCTTCAATAATATAGTCGTTATAAGCGTAACCATAGTGATATAACCATACTCATAATACACTAGTGAATTGTATGGATTTTATTCACTGGCGGTGTTTTGTTGGTTGCCTATTTATAGATATAAACAAAATAGAAATTGTTATAATCTCAGACTATTTATTGTTAGAAAAAAAATTCGGACATCGTCTTCAGAGGATCCTTGTATTCCAGGTCTAAAACTCTCTTTGTGAAGATTGTTTACTTTCATTGACGTCTACATATTCAAGAATTTGGACATCGCCTCCCTCAGGGGAATCCACCTCCAGATCTTCCTCAGAAGTGTTAGAATCGTAGATAAAACGCCGTATTCGACTGGCACATAATGGGCATTATGTGCTCGTTGAATAATATACTATTATTAAATAATTATAACATGAACTTAAAAATAAAATAAGCTACAAAAAAATTCTAGTTTTCTATTTTTCTGTTATATGACCTCGTCGATACTAACAGGTATCTCTCTATGTATATTGAGAAGAGCTAGGTCATTTTATCTGTCTTCTCTTGTAGTATTCCTCAAATACGTTTTCTTAAGGTCGAAAATGTCCTTTCATTAAATGCCGTAGTTACAGGTATTGTAACGAAGATTTTTAGAAGTGCCTCAACATTTGGAAAAAAAGTTTTGTATTATTGTGTAATAAAAATGCCAATGCATCCACTGCAGTCTTAGGTGTCTTACTATTTTCTTTCTAAACTGTATACCACAGTTTTACCTCACAAAACAATTTCAAACGACTCGGCATCTAAGAGATGCTCATATACAGCATATAGTTGACGCTACCTCATTCACCTCTTGGTTTTTGTTCTCGGATGGGATTATCACAGAAAAGCTTCTTAAGATTTAGTCATGGCTTAATAACCGCTCGTCCAGATGTAAAATGAACGAATCGACGAATGGCACGAAAATTGTCCGTCTGAAGTATTCTTCAGGTATTGAATGTGACACATCATCTCTCTTTGTCTGTCTTGACGTTACTCGAGGCACTGATATTTCAACTCCATATTTTTCACATGAAGATTGCGCAGCCTCAAATATTTTTTTAAATTCTGGGACTGCATTTTGTCGCATTTCAGCTAAAGTATTTCTTACATTTCTTGCTAATAAAATTGCCCGACTGAGGTCAATATTTATTGTCCGCAATAATTTGCACAAGTGCATAGTAATTGAAAAAACTTTTGCAAGCACTTGTAGGGTAATCTGAAATTCTGTTGTAAGAACATACTTTATTAATACAAAACTGTCTGAAGAGGCATTTCTGTCATTCCAGTTTTGTATAATTTCTAAGCTTCCCACTGCAACTTCTTGCATTTCCAAAAAAAACCAATATTGAGTCGTGTCTCTCTGACCATTTGGTATGGCATAGTTCTAATTTTTGTTTTTTTGAGTTTGAATTGACTTTTTCAATTTCTGTGGCAAATACATTTTGTCTTTTTGGAGTTCTAAAAAAATTGCACAGTTTTGATAAAGTTGCCATACTATTTCGTATTTGCGGTTCTGTGAACGCATCAGAAATTGCCAAATTTAAAGAGTGAGATGCACAATGAACATAAATATTTTGCATGAATATAGGCTTGCACCCCATGAAATCCTCAGCTCATTGAAGAGGCGCCATCATAGCTTTGTCCTACCATAAAGTTGCTGTTAATATTTAGACCTTCTAATGTAGTAATTAGTACATTGGCTAAGCTTTGACCGGTTAAATTTGTAACAAGAACAAACTTCAAAAAGTTCTCTTCAATTTTCATAGTAGTTGAATTATAAAAGCGAAAACTGTTCAATACAGGAAATATCTGTTGATTCGTCAGCTAGGATAGAGAAAAACTTCGCCCCATTAATCTTGTTAATTATTTTTTTAGTTACAATACCTCCGCATGCATTAATTATTTCATTTTGAGTCTTAGCACTCAGATATGTAGCTGTTTTAGACATGGACTCCAAGTGAAGTTTGAGGATTTCATCTCCAGATCTTAATTTTGACCTTAATATCGCTTTAAAATTTCCGTCATTTTCTATATCAGAATCTATAGGACCAGAATCTCGATGCCCTCTCAAAGAAATACACTGACGTCCACATAAAATTATAGTGTCTATAATAGGTGAAATTCTTTTTCTATTTTCTTCAATTCTGTGTTTTGAGGCTAAATCGAGTTGGTAATATAGTGGATCTTGCTTCTTTTCTTCGATTAGTTCTATATCTTGAAAGTTAGTTACACTAAAGGTGTGATAATCAGTTGATTCGTGACCTGCAAATACTTCAAGGGCGTTTTTTCAGTTTCTAAATTCTTTTTTAACTAATTTTCCAAAAACTTGATGTCCTCCAGTCCCTGCTGTTTCCGTAGCAAACAAAACACAGAACTTGCAATAAGCACCATCATCTTTTTTAGAGTAAGCTAACCATTTCCATCGATTCAACCAAGGCAAGTTAAATTTTAAATTTCTTTTTCCACTTGATGGAAATTTCAAATTAGGATCCAGGCTTCATATATTTTGTAATATATCATTTGGATTTTTTTTACTGAGGTTACAGTTTATATAATTAGAAATATCAGTATTAAAATCAACATCACCCGAGGTTTTTGAGTTTACTGATTGAGTATTACATGTATCTGATGTATTGGTATTTTTATAGTTTTGAGAGCCCGATGCTTCAGGTTCAGTTACCGCAACGCTAGCAAGATCACTATTAGTATCATTTATTATTCTCTTCTTAAAAATAAAGGAATCGAGGGTGTTAATTTTCCTTTTATTATTTCTACTTTCCATACTTGAAACACACTATAAAAATAGCAACATTCTAAAGGGTTTTCCAATAAGAGGTGTTATTTTGATATTCAAAGAAAAGTGCCATTTTTTAATATAAATGATCGGATGTTTATTTCATTATGAAGAGGAAGGTATGCCGTTAATAGTGGAAAATAACATCAGGCAAATGACCACCACGACCACGCTTACAGGACAATATCCTTTTCATGAAATTTTCCATAACCAAATCGCAAAGTGGCTGCCCTATGTCCTCGATAGCCTCACGAATTCCATCTTTGAGGTCTTGAATCGACGCTGGGCTGTTGGCGTAGACCTTCTCTTTCACGTGGCCCCAAAGAAAGAAGTCGCAAGGTGTTAAATCACAAGATCTCGGTGGCCAATTGTGATCACCTCTTCGAGAGATAACACGGTCCGGAAACTTTTTCCGTAAAAGATCAATGGTTTCGTTGCTTGTGTGGCACGTAGCGCCGTCTTGTTGAAAGTAAACGTTGTCCAGATCAATACCATCCAATTCCGGCCATAAAAAATCGTTAATCATCTCTCGATAGCGCAATCCAGTCACCGTAACTGTTGCTCCAGCCTCATTTTCGAAAAAGTAAGGTCCAATGACTCCGCCGGACCATAAACCGCACCAAACAGTCACACGTTGAGGATAGAGAGACTTTTCAACAATAACTCTTGGATTTTCTGAGCCCCAGATCCGACAATTTTGCTTGTTGACGAAGCCACCGAGGTGGAAATGGGCCTCATCACTCAAGATGATTTTTCGATGGAATTCTGGATCATTTTCATGCATTTCAACGACCCAATCAGCAAAGACACGACGTTGTTGATGATCGGCCGGCTTGAGTTCTTGTGTTAACTGGACTTTATAAGCCTTAAGACCCAAATCTTTATGCAAAATACGGTGTAATGACGTTTGTGGAATGGCTAATTCCAAAGAACGACGAGGAATGGACAAACCTGGGTTTTCTTTAACACTTTCGGCTACAACAGCAATATTCTCGGCTGTTCTTGAGCGACGTGCACGGGTTTTATTCTTCACATCACTAACTTGTCCCAAGAGCTCGAATTTTTTCACCAATTTCTGTATTGCGGTCCGACAAGGTGCTTCACGGTGACCCAAAAATGTTCGAGTTTTACGAACCGTCTCTGCCAAATTTTCACCATTTTTATAGTGAATTTTAATAATTTCAATGCGTTGTTGAAGCGTGTATCGTTCCATATTTATTAATGGCGTAGTTTCTACTTGTCAAATGTCAAAAAATGATAGCTTCAAAAGTGACATCTACCGAAATAGCAGGCTATTCAAAATAACACCTCTTATTGGAAAACCCTTTATAACTAATAACCTTTTTAGAAGATAATAAAATTAATTACTTACCTAAAAAATATTATTATAAAGACGTAAAACTGCCAATTTAAAATTTTTCAAATTAATGTATAAAAATATGGTATTACAAAATTTACAAATTATTACAGAGAAAAAATTTTATTCTGTTTAAAAACCTTTTTGCGATTTCACACCAAAAATCCTGACGCTAGTCATGCAAAAACAACATGACATCTGAAGAAAACAATACCATTAAGAACGGTCGAATTCTTATTTAAAACAAAATGTTTTTGACAAATTCGTAGAAAATCTTAAATATAAGGAAGGAAACGAAAGCAATAAATTAAATCACTGAAAAGATGAACCCTCCCTTTGTTTAAGCGGCCGGTCGTACAGTCCAGATGCTGTAACTCGAGGAATTTTACGGTTAAACTAAACAGTGAATGCGAGAAAAAAATAGTTGCGTTAAATTTTTTAGCAGTTATGGCCGTATAGAATTAGTTTGTATTTTATTGTTTGAGTAATATCACCTTAACTGTTGTAGCCATATTACACCCAAAAAGTCGTTCAGTGTAGTAAGGATTTATCTAGCTTACTGTAAATTTAGTTACGGCTTTATTGCATTCTATGCAGACATTATGAAGGCACATTTATATCGCCATAACTCAAAATTCGATTTTTTTGGACTTGCGGCACTATTGAACTAGATGGCGATTTGTTCGATTATATCCGATCTCACCCGGCTAATATACGTGATTGACTGATTTTACTATTACGAACCTGGACAAGCTCGCTATTACTGGTGAAATTTATTTAACTTTTAACTTGAAGGCAGCAGCAAATTCTAAAATGTAACATTTTTTTCATATTACTCATTCCAGCTTTTTAAAAATCTTTATACATACTCAGTATCTTGGTTAATATTTATAAAATATCTATTGAAAGACAAAAAAGTGAGATATGACTCGGTGGGGGGCTTGACCCCCAAAATCCCCCTTGGGCACACCACCGTTTAAGGTTACTGCACCTAAACAACTGGAAGAAACTATTATTTAAAACTAAATTTTGACTCTTTTAGGTATAGTGGTAAGAAGATTTAAGTTGACCAACGAGAAGACACAGTGCACAGTGGTAAGTGCAGCTTGCATAAATCTATTTAGCCTACTGTTAACGGAAACAGAAAATCCAATTATTTTAATGTATCTCTGAACACTGGGCCAATGCAGATAGTATTAGTAGCATATAAGCAGGGCCCAGATTTTGATGGCGTATAAATATCTTAAAAATACAATAAAATGACCTACAATTAAAAAAAATGAACTTAAAAGCTTTATTGAAAATATATTTGTATCGTACAAAAATAAGATTTTTTCCAAAAGAACTAATACAATTAAAAAAACCCTTGCTTTATATTTTTATATTAATACACATATTAAGTAAATAGGGGTTTTATACAGGATGTTCTGAAACTTGGGGATTGCCGTTAACATTTCATTACATAACTAGTTATATTTCAGCTAGTAACGGTAATGAATCAACAACGATTTGGAAAAAACTTTATTAAATTATTTACAGATATTAAAAACTAAATTTAAACAAGTATAATTAGTGAAATGAACTGCATCTGAAGCTTCTAAGATTTTTTTGTAAACTGTGATTTGCTCTGTTGTCACGTGTGTATTTACAATATTCTCTCAAAATGTCTCTAGCAATACTTTTTTTTATTACTTAAAGAGTTTTCTAGATAACCTTTAGCCACAGCCACATTCGTAACTACAAAACCTCGTACTACATTAGTGTTCGTTTGTGGAAGAGCAATCGTAAAAAAACTGTTTTATTATTTTTTTTTATTTAATTTAATTTACTGATAAATCTTTAGAATATCTAGCTGAGAGTTTTTTGCGTTTGCTATAAATCAAAGGCAAAATATATACAGGCTGTATTATTTCAAGCAGAGAATATTAACGCTACTCGATTCTGCATCAAAAACTACACAAAAAACTCTAGTACCAATTTGTTGATAACTCTTCGGTTGTGGAAATATTAAGAGTCGTATATTTTTTTATAATTTGCGTATGACTGCCCAGAATTATTAAATAAAAGTAACCACCCACGGTTTAGGTACCAGAAAACATAAATCTATCATATTTTTCTATTTACCAGCAATTTTCTTTAAAACGGCTTTTACATAATGCAATTGCTTTGATTTACTTGTTTGTAGAAGATATTACAGTACTGTATTTACCTAGAAACATTAATAACAACGACCTGCAAAAATGTTACTAAGGTAACCACGTTAATAAACTTATGACCTATTCTTGCTCTACTTACAATTTTTATACAGCGTTGCAAGTAATAAAAATTTTAAATGACTTTTATTTCAAAGAATATGCGTTTAAGACGAATATTTATATAATATTCTTTGCTGGATTTGTCGAGAAGAATCGAGTGGTGCTAATATTTTCCACCTGAAATAATATACCCTGTATTTAAATACATGTAAATGCCAATAAAGCTTCAGGCAGCAGCCTTTCGCAACCTCTTAAAATGCCAAAATTGAAAACACGAATGTTTATTTAAACTTGGCAACGCTGCTGCAGGCAAATATAAGATTATTCGAATACAGGAACCAAAGTATCGCAAGAAATCAAAGATTTATCGATTTTATTCCAGTGATAATGGACCATAAAATTGTTTAAACTTGAAAGAATTGCTGGCAACTAATTTCATCGGATTTATCAGTACATCAAGACTTACATGTTTCTGATATCTAGTTTTTGGTAAGAATTCAATTTTTAACAGTATCTTCAAAAAGAGAAATCTAACAGTTCTGTGCTTTATCAAGAGTAATTGTTGTTTCAACAGATTCATTTGTTTAATTGGTAATGGCTTCATTTGGATTCAATTCTTTGGTTACTGTTTATTTAGCGTTAAGGATGTTAACTTTTGACCACTTGCACAGAAAAACTAAGCTGAGGAGAAATTTTCTTTTTGCGGATTTGCAATAAGCACTCATAGAAAATGTTTACCTGAAGCTTTATTGGCATTTACGGGACACCCTGTATATATCTTATATGCACCTTTAAAAAACAAAACGGGCGCCATATCAAAATAGGCCTACGGCGTAATCAAACCTAAATCCGCTTCTGGATACAATAAGTTCTCTGTTGTTCCAATAGTAGACTTTAACGACTTGCTAAATATAAATTATAGGCAAGGCACATCCTGAAAAAACAAAACATGTCTACATTATCTTAACAACATATTAATAAAGTTGTGGTAACTTACCATATCAACTATTTCGAGATGTCTTCCAACTTATTAAATAAGAAAGTTTTGAGAAAATAGTTCAATGAGATTTAAAATTAGAAAAAAGCTTCAGATTATTTTGTCGAAAATAAAGAGTTCAAAAACCTCATAAAACTAATGCAAATTACATACTCACATGTGATGTCTCTCTATTTTCTGCTTCATTGGGTCAAGTAATTAAAAAGGAAGCAAGGATGATACTCTTGTTCTAAGGTTTTTGATCTATTTATTTTGAAAAGTAGCAGAAAAAAGATCTTGTAGAAATAAATATAATTTTATTTAAAATATTATTCACAGCTCTGTTAATATTTTCTTAGCAAATTTAATAAATAACACGAATTCAAAAATCTACTAAAATCGGAAGTTAGTTGCTTCTACAAAAATGGAAGCAGTCGGTTATATTCTTCATTCTGAGAAAGACCTTGTGCTATTCCATTATTTGAAAATCTTAAAAACTAAAAATAAAACTAATAAGGAAGGATCTTTGGTTTTGTCTTCTTTTGATTGTTTTTAGATTGATGGAAGCTGAAGTAGTGAAGATGATTGGGAATTATGTAGAACCTACAACCAAACAAGAATATTATAAATTCAGGCAAAAATATAAATTATTCATATCTTGCTTTTCAGATTTCATGCTGTAAATAAGCAATATATGCTCGCAACATCAACAGTTTGAAATTAATATTCACAAAAAGCACATTCAATGGATAGAAAGTAAGTGTATTAGAAATCCCCCACTCGACAAAAATTTATCGAGATTATTCTTGTTTAAATTTCTGTTTTGACATTAAAATAAAATCGTCTTATCGTTTCGTATTTTGTGGGTGTAATCCCCTTGGTACTTTACCATAACTTTCAAAAGATATCTCATTAATGGCTATTTCCCCTGCACGTGGAAGGTAGAGATAATCATATTTGCCAAAACTCTGAGAGAAATCCTAGAAAGCACTGAATTGCTCCTACCGTTTTAGGTTCGTTTCCAAGCGAGAAAATTATCGCTTTCATACTTACATTGCACACTGTCTTAATTTTCGCTTTCATAGATATTGAACGTGTTTATGACAAAATACGGTACAGAGTCCCATAAGGTTCCATGTCGTTCCCAATATCATTTATTTCTTATCGTGACATCTCAACATCCAACAGCCCCCAAATCGGAATTGACTAATTGGTGGACGACACTGCTCTATGGGTCGAGTTGACGGCGTCTTTTATTGGTTCTTGGTGTCTACGTAGTCAGATCATTCACTCTATATCGATCGTTCATCTCCGCGCCACTTCTTTCCGTGGCTCGTACGAGTACACCAAACTGCTACCCCTTGGACGCTTATTCACACCTATAAAAGTTTTCATCTACCTGTTGATCGTGATCACTGATCACCTTTCTAATGGAGGTTTGTAATCTGGCTAGTGAGCTCTTCTATTTGTAAGGGCGTGACTAGAACGATTTCTGGACCGATATGTCCACTAAGCTATCAGTCAAGCTAGAAAAGTCAAGCCAATATCGTAAAAACCAACCAAAAAGAAAATTAAACACCCATCTTTTATCTCTTTTTGGGAATTTCGACAATCTTCCCTTTTCCCCACGAGCACACCAACCATACTGATTCATATTCTCTTGTTTGCTAGTGCTTGTTTCGTTTTAGATTGTAATTGCAACAAAAAATCCACAGACGAGCTGAGCTGAGGCATCTTCATGGTTCTAAAAAGTCTGGTTTTTGTTTTTTCTTTTTTGTAATTCGATCTGGGCTCACGTGTCGTTGCAAGGACGACAACAATATTGAGGTTTCCTGGAACCTACAAATGCAGTCAATCGACTTGGCGAGAAGTTAGTCTGCATGAGATATCTCTGAAAAGGTTTTTAATTGGACATCTGCTATTTACCCTTAAAAATTAATCCTTCTTTGTTCATCTATATTTAGCGTTGGGCAGAGTTCCAAAATGAAAACGATTTTTTATTTGATGTAGACACAAAATGGTATGTTTTCCCTAGGCAGTTAATCAAAGACTTGCGTGTAATGTAAAATAGAAAGCAGATAAGTAAATTCGTTTCTTTTGAGAGGTGGAGGAACAGAAATCCAGAGGTCAAACAACGTAAAAAATAAAACTCGGGTTCCTGGTAGACATTCAAAGCTTTAATTAAAAAAGAAATTGAGAGGGAAGATTCTCTTAACAAGGACACATTCGCATTTTATAATAAGCATGTACGGTATCGGCAATAACGGAATAACGGGTAGTAAAGCATTCAATGATTAACAATTGCGGTCCAACACCAACGAGGTAAATCATGAGACACTGGCAGTTCTCTGCGACGAATGAAGGTTTGAGAAATGCCCATCACAACAACACCCTACACGAGGAGAGTAGCAGGATTCACCACACAGTACTACTCACTGTAGTACGTACTACTAGGTAGGCGGAAAATGTGCTGGTTGCATACGTATAGTAAAGTTTAACGGTAGATAAAATAGGTAATTATACTATTGGGGTTTATTATAAGTTAATAAGCTTTGATTTAATAAAGGCAATGGTTAAAATTGACAATAATGTAATAATTCCCCTGTTGAAAGCAACTCTTTGGTGCCACTACCGACTACGCATATCACTTCAAATAGTAAGTCTTTAGATTATTCTTTCTCAACCAGCATTTTCAGTTTTAACAATCTTGCAACAAACTGAAACAAAGCTTTGCCCTTACCCTTAACCAAACAAACTTCCACATAAGATATACCGACACGTTTGTTATCAAGACGAATTTATTAAGAGAAGCTTTATCGGAAGCCTTTAAAGTTAATTAAGTCCAGAAGCATTTATATAAGAACTAAGCCTTCTTTTTGCTGATTACATGATGCTAGGAAATAAATTTACAAAAGCAGATTTTTAACGCAGTGTGTCTAGAGTTGGTACAATATTAGGTTATAAAATGAGTAATAATTTTAATTAGTATTTGTTACAAGAGTATAAAATAATGAAATCTCGATCAATTTATTGTAGTGTTCAATTCTTTTACTGATGCAGAAATATCAGCATTTTTGTATTATTTTATGTAAAGGGAATCAGTTAAATAAAGAAAGCAAGAGAGTTCGTGCCTTTGATACAACAAATTCGTATCTTTGATTGTTAGTCACAGCTAACAAATTAGATTTTCTCAACTTTGATGATAGATAAAAGTTACTTGAGCCAGAGAACTTGAACGTTCTTCTGATGAAATAAAGATCTTATCTTCATTCTCTAGATGCAGTAATTAATAAAGTTTTTTAATTGTCTGGTTACATTTCAAGCAGTTTGTCTTCAAGATTTCATTGATATTCTGAAATACCATCCTTCAAAGTTGCTCAGATAATAAATATTCAAAATTATTCTTAACTTCATCCTCAATGCTGTTTAGAGTCGGAATCAAAATAACTGGCCAAACTTTTATTAATGTTAATGAGATTATCAAAAAGTTTTAGAGTCTCTTATAAATAGAAACCAAATTGTTTTGTAGGTAATGAAAATATTTGTGTACATTTCTGTGATCAGTTCAACATGCAGGAAGCTCGTCAATTAGAACTATAATGTGAGAGCAGCCTAGAAAGGGAACATCACGATTTGCCAATGACACCTTTCAACAACATTAATATTTTATAAATAATAGTAATTCATGATTGGTTTATCAACTTATTTAGTCTAGTGCAGTTAGGTTTTGACCCCGAAAAACAAGCTGAAAATTGGGGTAAAGTCGCCATCTTGGATTTTGCGTTTCTTTGAACGAATTGCGCTATCAGTTATTAATATAAAACTTTGGTAACTTCAATAAAATTTTTTTGAAAGACAAACTTCTGCTTTTGTATTTTCATAGGCGCAGATGATTTCCTTGAAATAGCTCAGTGTGCGTTGCCTTCGATCGTTGAGTCACATTAAAGATGACCTTTAGATAATCTAGGTAAGAGCAAGATTTCCAGGAAAACTTAAACCAACAAATGCGTACGGATCGGATAGCTCAGGCGTAGGCATGACCTATGAACCACCGTATGCTTCGCATAACCGCTTCCAGCTTCAGAACATGAGTAGAGGAATATCCACCCAGACGCAGGACAGTACATGATAGCGGACTGTATGCTGCTGCTAGAATTGTGTTAAGTGCTTTTACGTAAAGCGGTTCATCAAATATCACTATACTGGATGACTTTTCTGCTTTTTCACTGTCCAACTGCAAAGAGAAAACAAGTGTAAGCGGTAGTATGATTTCAGTGTGTAAGATTGACAAACGGTAAGGGCAGGACAGTTACTGTTTCGTATTCTTGCTGATGGCCTAATGCTGTCGCAGCGTCTATAAATTGACTTCAACCTGGACCTGATGTTTCCTCAAGCTGGTAAATCCCACATTCACAAGTTGCAGATGAGACGAGCTTCTAGACCAGCTCGTTGGAGAAATTGCCATGTTACATATTTAAAGAAAATTGAAATTTAAAATGAAAGGCATCAGAATAGTTAGGCAAAATGCAAAATGAATAATTGTCACATAGGAGAGACAGGAAATCATTCCAACGGGTAACATTTTGTTTGTGAGTAAGTTCCATTTAATTCCTCTGTTTAAAGCTGAATGAGATGCTGAGAATCGTCCCAAAGATTCTTTTATATAGAAATGCAAAATGATGATTTTTATGTTTCGAGCGTAAATAATTTTCTTGTTACTTTAAAACAGAGAGTATGCACGTGCATGTTGAAAAGGAACTTTTACTGAATAATTGGAAGTAGCCTTGGCTTCAAAATGAACTGTTGATCCAATTGATAAGAATGCGTTTTCGAACAGCCTGGCCTGCGGTAGATTCAACCGTCACATATAGGGTAGTTTCAACCACTGGTCGGCAAGAGTCTAAATCGAGATTTTATACTTTCAGTGAGATATAAACAACAGAATAAGAAAAAAGATTTCAAGTACAAAATGAAAAAGTGACAAAATGAACACTCATAAATAAAAAATTTCTTTAGATCTTAATGATGATTACATCGTGAAAGCAAATAATTTTGTGATTACAAAATTTTCTGTAAAATCATTTGCAGTGTATTATGTGGAAAAGGTACTACGTAAAGACAGAAACGACTATAAATTAAAATTCTTAAGACAAAAAGATACCTTGAATGTACTTGATTTCATGCCCCAGTGGAAAGAGATGACTAATGGACGGAAAGCAGGTCGTCATGACGTCAAAACCAGGTTTGGCCCTAGGTGTAGAGAGACGTTACCGTACAAATTTTCATTCATAATATTATTGCATTTTATTTTGTAGGTTTAATTTGTGAATTACTTAAGACTTTATTGTAAAAACATTTCTTTTTTCTAAAAGTGTGAATGTTGAGGGGCGGATATGTATAGCGATCATGTACTGTTAGTAGCAGAGGTACAAATAAGACTGAAAAGAATAAAGAAGGCAGCTACCCGGAAGAAGTGCTATTTAGAAAGGTTGCAAGGGTTAAATAAAGAGGAAATAGGGCAAGAATGGAAAGAGAAATGAAAGATTCAGTTAAAGACATTGCCTTGGAAAGTACAGAAGAGAAGTAGGGCAGGATAAAGGCGAATATAGAAAAAGTTAGTAAGGAAATGATTGGCTGTAGAAAGGGAAGGAAGCCATGGATTACATCCGAAATGGTAGACAAAATGGATGAGAGAATAAGGTTTAAAAAGTGTTAGAAGAAAGCTAACAACGAGCTCAGAAGGATTACAAACAAGGCGAAGAATGATTGATTTGAGAAAGAATGCAAGGAAATAGAGGAGCTAGAAAGAGCTAGGAGATATGACATTCTTTATAATAAGGTCAGCTCTATTAGCAGGAACGGAAGGAAAGGAAATGGGAGAGAGAGATAGGGGGAGAGAAAGAGGGGGAAGTAGAAAAGGATAATATGGGAGAAGGAATTTTAGAAACTTAAGTGGTGGCGGCAATAAAGGACATAAAAGAAGGCAAGGCATAGGGAGTGGACGGGATACCAGCTATGCGATATGATTTACAAGAGTATACAATGGCCAAAAGATTTTCTACGGCGGAAATGATTCTCTACCCAAAAAAGGATACAAAGAAATGCGAAGAATACCGCAGATAAATCTGACCACACACGCAGCAAAGATACTGCTCTGGGTGCTAATAAAAGGTTAACTAAAAATATGGAAGAGAACGTAGCAAGAGAACAGTTTGGGTTTAGAAAAGGAATGGGTACAAGAGATGCAATAAGTGTAGTACGTACGATTATAAAGAGATATCTTGAGAAAGGGAGAAGATCGAGCGTCTGTTTTGTTGATCTCGAAAAGGTTTTCGACTGTGAGCGCTGGGAAAAGCTGATGAGGATATTAAATGAAAAAAGGGTGGATTGGAGAAAACGAAGGCTCTTGGCAAGCTTGTATTTAAATTAGGAAGCGGTCATCAGGATGAGAGATAAAAGAATGGGTTGACTCAACATAGGAAGAGGATGTCCAATGTCGCCCACGTTCTTTAACATATGTGTAGAATACATATATGGTCGAGCGTTGCTGGAAAAAGGAGTCAAAGTGGGAGGAAGAAGAATAGTAAGTATAAGGTTTGCGGACAACATGATATAGTTTGCCGAAACCACGAAGAAGCTGGAAAGTGTGCTTCCAATACCTGCATGATATGAGGAATGAGTTCGAACTTAGGATAAATGTAAAGAAAACAAGGGTAATGATAATTGGAGGGAAGGAAGATATGATGGTAAAGATAGAAGGAGAAAAAACTGAGCAAGTGGACAGGTATAAGTATTTGGGTACAGAACTAACAACGAGCTGGAGATGTGAGAATAAGATAAAAACAAGGATTGCAAGCGGAAGGGAAGCTTTTTCGAAGAAGCGGAGAGTAATGACAAGTAAAGTCGATTTAAATTTAAGGAAAGCGTTGGTGAAGTGTTTTATAGGGAGTGTATTTTTGTACGGAAATGAGACATAGACACTGCCCAAGAAAGAAAAAGGAAGGATTGCTGCTTCTGAGATGTGGTTGTGGAAAAGACTATATGGTATTAAATGGACAAACCGGATAAGGAATTAGGAGGTTTTGGAAAGCGTAGGGAAACGAAGGGAACTATTGGATGTTGTAAACAAAAGGTAAAAAAACTGGATAGGACATGTACTGAGGAGGGATTGCTTAATGAAAGACGTCTTAGAGGGTTTTGTCGCAGAAAAGAAAAAAAGAAGAAGGAGAAGGTTGAAGAGGACGGACGAGCTGAAAGTGGAAGGAGAGGGATATGTTGGTATGAAGAGGAAAGCACAGGAGAGGGCAGTGTGGAAAAGTACCTAAGAAGAACTTTTGATGATGAAAACTCGTCCCTCAAATTACGACCTAAACTCTGTTTCCTAGAGATGACATAATTGCAGCCCTATCCACACCCATACTTTATAAAACTTCTAGAGCCTTAGGCATGATTCAAGTTCAAATTTAATATGAATGGTTAGATATTAGATAAATAGTGATAAAGTTGTTAGTTATGTCATTTTGCTACCTCAACAAATATGATTTTTTGGCGATGCTGACTGCAACCACCCCATGCACTGGTTGAAGCTTCCCCATACCCGTGGTAAGTTCGACCAAATTACAAATTTTGAAGGACAATTTTGAAGGATTATTATATTATTTCAGACTGGATAGCGGTGTTCAGATTAGTTAAAAAATTTTGAAAAACTGTAGAAACAGTTACGATATCAAGTATCGTAAGAGGTTGAATCATCCTCAGTTCTCTCTATCTTAAATTACGCTACAGAAAGCCAACAATAGTAAGGAGTCCCTCTGCAAAGCAAAGAATGATGAGACTCGACGGCGAAGATAATCCGTGTGAAATTTGGCATTTACTATAAACATAAATTAGAATAGCTGAAGTTTGAGACTGAAGGGACACTTGACATTGACGGAAAGTAAACCAGAATTCTAAACAATAAAATCCCTATACATATGACCTATCGTTCCAGAATTCCTTTGATTCTGCTAGCAATCATTCTTGTTTCGGCAGAATATCAAAAAATTGAGAACGAGCGCGTCGTTCAGTTGCGCGTCAGCTCTCTTCTCGCATCAGAGTAGATGTTTTCTTTAGTTTTATATTTATCGTAAAATGATAAATAGTATCCAAAGCTTCGTATGTGGTCTTTAATTTTAATTACACCTTAGATTTAATATATTTTAATTTTAATTGACACCATTACAAATAAGTAGTCAAAAATCACATTTTGACATTTTCTTCATTTTAAAGTTCATGTTAAAATCGTGGGAGTTTTAGAATTAGTGTTTCTATTGATAACATGACGGTTTAATATGGTGCAAAAATGAACACCCAGAAACTCAAGATTCAAGATGGCGGCTTTTCCCCAAAGCAGATCTTTTGGAACTTTGACTATGTTAACTAGAAATTGTTCCGAACATTTCCACTAATTTTCAGCTTGCTTTTCCAAAATGTCCGGGTTAGATCTGTTTTTGCCTAATTGCACTGGACTAAACAAAAAATGTTTATGGATTTATATTGCAATTTGCGAAAATCCTTCTGGTACGTTGAGATGCCAGTTTTTTTCTAAAAATAAGATAGTCATGCAGTTACTAGAAACGAATGTAAAATTATAATTTTAATTGTGTATAGTAATGTACTACTTATAAATTTCGTTTTGGATCTTTTAATGTGGCGCAATGAAAAAATAGGAAATCTTGAATTTAACAAAATCATAAACCTAGAAGTAACTGCTTTTTTCTTAATATAAGAGATTCTCAGTGCAGTAAGGTATTATATTGCTTTAATGACACCAACGAAAAGTTAAGTGGGCCATCTTCAGAAAAGTGCAGCTCACCAAGTACAAATACCATCACATGGGAATCTATACGCAGCAGCAGGTTAGATAACATTTATTCAGTTTGTTCGACAAAGAATAATAAAGGGGTGAACGAGTTTCAAACCGGGTGTCCCTTTTATTAAATTCAAAGGAGGTCATTTTTGACAAAATTAGTCAACTTTCTTCTCTTAATTATTTTTTAAAAATACAAAACTCACAACATGCACTTTCTCTTCTGTAGAGTTTTCCTATAACTAGTTCATTTGGAAACAACCAACTTATTAAATTAACCCTTCTGTATCGTAAAGCAGCAAATTTTCTAAATTACATTCAAGGTAATAAAGAATTAAGAGTAGATAAAAATCTATGTTCTGCGTTTTGATAGACACGAGGTATGTTGCCTTAATGATTTCTAAATTAAAATTTCTAGAATTCATCCTGGAGTTTTTATTAAAGATTGTTTTCATAAAATTCCATCTGAGGAGGGCATATTCAATAATTAATTAACTCTGCGTGATAAATATGTACCTTTTTAGAAAGACAAGTTTATTCAATTAGATAAACATAAAAGCCAATAGTAACAATAAATAGCTAATATTTATTAAACCAATTAAAACAAATAACTTAACGCATAACATACATACATACATTTACATTCTATACATGCATAATTAGTAATATTTGGCATAAATCTGCAACTAGCAAAATTTGCGTCCTAATTCTAAAATTAATAAAATGACCAACTCGCAATTTTGGCACAACACAACACATATAAAATTACTAATTACGTATATCACTGAAGAACTCAAACAAAATTGTACATCATTTACACGATAAATATCTTTCCTTAAAAATATTATTATCATACAATAATTATGTTCTAGCCAATAGTGCTATAAAGAGTGATATTAGAGCAAATAGCAACCCTAGCACAGCAATAATATCAAAAGAGGGCAGCTGGGTAGTGCATGCAATTCCACAAGAACATGCAAGGGCAATAGTTGCAGGATCTTCGTACCAAGAACGGCTTGGTCTCGATTCAACGAGGGTGTGCCTTGTCGGATCATTTAATTTTGATTTATCAGATTTCGATGTAGTGCTATTTTCATTAGGATCACAGAATTGAGATTTTCCTACGTTTCTACCTTGATTTGAATTTTTTTGTAAATTAAAAATGTCATTTCGATTATAGTTTGCTTGATTATTTATATCTTGATCTAAATCATCAGAATATTCATCTGGTTGTTGATATAAATTTTGCCCTAAATTAAAATCTTGCCTGGAGCTATTAGGTTTTTGACTAGAATAAAAATTTTCTGTAAAACTTAATTTACGATTATAATCCCAAATTTTATTAATTTGATCTCTATCCCAAACATCTTTGTCATTACTAATTTCTTCTGCCGGACTGTCTTTTTTATTATCTGTTAAACAGCTTGTATCACAGATAGATTCAAATTTTGAATTTTGCTCTGTATCTCCCAAACCTCCTATTAACTTAGAAAGGAATTTCCCAGAATCAGAAAAATCATTTTCAAAATTATTGTTATCACCGAGTCGTTCATTCACTAAAAGATTTAAATTTTGTACCAACTTAGGGGATTTCAAACTTTCCAAAGCATCATCATCGTTTATCCAAATATCTAAATTTGAATTATCATTCAGATCTGCTTCCAAATCATCTTTTACCCCCAGCTCTAAATCAAAATCTAAGTTAGAAACCTGCCGTTCCGATTCTCCCGAAGCAATAGTGTCACTATTATGATCAACAATATCAAAATGTGTCTCATTAATAAAGGCACACCCTTTCGTCGGCAAAGCAATATACTGAACACTAACACATTCCTCACCTCCATCTTTATTAGTCTGCTCGATACTTTTGATATTTTTGCTGACGTTTCCATTATTAGATATATTTTCCGCTTCTGATAAGCGAAGTTCATCAAATGCAGCTAAAATTTCAGCTTTGTGCTTCTCTAAAGGTGATACACAAATATCTACAGAAACCGCATCATCATCAATACGTAATAATTCTCTTTCTTCATCATCAACTTCAGTAGAATTACTAACTTCAGTAATACCATCTATCTGAATTTCACTACAGAAATTATGACTAGTAGCTTCCGTGGAATCTCTCGTTTCAGTTTCCAAATCCTTTTCAGTTTCATCTGTAGATTGAATATTAACATAATCATGTTCAGATTCACTAAATACTTCAGTAGAAACAGGATTAACTTCAAGTTTGGAGCTATCATCAGGTGTGAGTACAACATTGGCTATGGTTTCAGATAGTAAAGGTTCAATCTTTATTTTTGCGACTTCTTCAGATGGTTCCGATTCTACTTTGGTAGTTGCTAAAAATTCTGTATCATCCACAACGCATTCTAGCAACTTTTCACATAATTTTGCATGATCTTCAGCTGAATCCACTTTTGGCAATTGTAGATTCAATGAGGCCGATATTGTATTTTCTTCAAGTTCCTTAAGCTTTTCCGAAACCAGACCCACTCTTTCCTTTGGCCTATCCGTGCTTTTATCTTTCAAAGGCAGTACCTGTTCTAATGCCTTCTTAAATTGTTTTTCTTCATCATATACTTTCAATTCATTAGTGATTCTTTCACTAGCTTCCCGAGCTTCTACAGCTAAGGATGTTAAAAGTTGATCTATGGTCGATTGTTGAAGTTGCTTTTTAATTTGAGCTTCTTCAGAAGATGAAGTTGGTACAGGAGTAGACTCTTTAGTGGAAGGCCTCGAGCTTCTACGACTACGATCTGGAGTCGGGGGTTTTGCATCTAAACGTTCAAAATCGGATACCGGTATGTTTACTTGCAATCTGTGGTGATAAACGGGTTCGTTATCGAATGAATTAGAAGATTTCATTTGATTCAGGAAATTCAATCTCTGCTCAGAAAAGGAATTCTTTTCAGATTTTCTGTATTTTAATTCTCCATCACTCATAAATGCTTTACGTGTTGCATTAATTTTATCATCCTTTTCTCGTAAAATCTGTCTGGCAATTTCTAACGCGTCAGCTACATCACCAATCTTTTGTTCCTTGGCATTGCTATTATTATCTTCCATAGATCTTGAATTTTGTTTCCATTCTTTCTGCATTAAATTAAAGATGTTTGCAGATAAGGAACGTACTGCTCTCTTCTTCTTTGTAGATTCTCCTGATTTACTATTATTATTTATGTAATCTTCAATGCTTAAGTTTGTTTGGGGGAGAGCGGGTTCTTTATTAGGATCTTTGCGCAAATTTCTAAAGGCTAAATCATCTTTAACAACATCAGGAATCTTTTTGGATTTAAATGTGTATCTATGAGTCGTTTCTGGCATGGCATGTAAGTAATCACTATTCGAAGCAGACAAGACCGGACCTATCGGAATACCAAAAGGTGGTTGATTCTCTGTTACCTTTAATGTGTTATTCGTGTGCTTAACATTTCTGTATACAACATCATCAAACGTTACATCAGGTTCTTTTCCTTTATTTTTGGGTTTTTGCAAGGTAGTATCTTCATCCACCGTCTTGCTAAAAACGGGTGATGTCAATAAATAACTAACTCTAGAAACGACTGATTGTGGGTCACTTATAGTATTGTAGCGGTCTTTATTGAGTTTCCGAAAAGCCATGTCATCCATTTTTCTATCAGGTTCTCCTCTTTTCAGATAACGCTTCTTCCTGGATGTTTCGAAATTGAGATCATAACCAAAACCAGAATCACTTAAAGCACCTCGAGATACTGTATTTGGAAAAGATTCAAATAGAGCATCTCTTCGCTTTTGAGCAGCCTCCACTTCCCTTTGTTCTGCTCTTTCTAATAAGTCTTCATCCCCCAAGTGAAGACTATTGTAAATTGCTTCCAATTCATCTAGGGCGTCTTCAAGATTCGACGACTTTCTTTGAACCCGATCTGTCTCATCTACAGAATTATCGTTTGGTTCGGTTTTATCCGTATTAGAAGGAGATTGAGACTGAGTCGGCGTTATAGGTCTAAATGGACTAGATTCGCGATTTATATTGTCTGGTGGCTTGATTTCCGTTGTAGTACCATTTGGTAAGAATATGTTCGTCCTTACTTGAGTTTGTGCAGTAAACATTATAGGACTATTAGTAGTAGAAATTTTAGGATTCGATCGTGTCACTTCTTCGTCTTTCTTTTTCCAAAAATCAAACGGTCTTTGTGGTTTATTTTGTTGGTCCAAGTTATCTTCCCGATTGTAAGATTGTATACATATAGGTTTCCTACTTCTAGGATTTTTATCAGCCAAGTAACGATAACCATTTGATATATCTTTCTTTCCATTTAAATTCTGTAATTGGTTTGCTTCTGGTGTTGCTGATGATGGCCTTGGAATTAGGGGGATTCTTTGAGAAGGTTCCCAAGATATGTGATCTTCAGATGTTGAACGACAATTTGGATTGAGGTTGATATTTTTATTTATTTCCGGAATAAGGTGGGTTTTATTTATTGATTGATCAGAATTATTCTTCGAGTGATAACCACTTTCAAAAGAATATGAAATGGGCCTACCATCGTAACTCTGAATATTAAGAATTCTTCTAGGATCTCGAGGTGGTGGTGGAGGAGGTTGTTTCTTTTCTGTGAGAACCACGTTTGAATATTTATTAAATGGTTTGCCCAGTTGGAATTGAACGTGTACAACATCAGATTCGTTCTCAGGTGAAGGTGCAGTATTATGAATATTAGCACCGCACGATAAACTTCTTTGAGGATTTACATTTGTAGAAGTATAATTATTACTTGGGTCATTGTAAGCATGAAATGAAGAAGATTGCTTATACGGGGCTCCATTAGTTAGATTAGCTGTTCTATATTTGCCGTGATTGCTATGACTAGGAGGTATCGTGGATAACCCTGAGAAATTTGGCCGAGACGATGGTGCACTATTTGCGTAACTCAGCTTGGATTTAGCAGCAGAACTAAGAATAGGACTTCTACTTTGAGATTTTATATTTCTGAAACGATCATATTCTATATCGGATTTGCACATTCTTAACTGATCTGGTGCTTCGTCGTCTTTCGATCGTCGTTGTAAATATCGTTGTGTCCTAGCTGCTCTAGATTTTCTACTTAAAGAACCATCCCTGTGTTTACTTAAGCTATCGTCACTTTTAAAAGCAGATCTTTGAGAATCCTCATCAGAACTCTCTTCTCCTTTTGAGGTATCCCTTCGAGCTTCTGCTCTGGCTTTAAGAATCTCTTTTCTTCGTCTACCTAGACTATTGACTGATGGTGAATTTAAACTATTATTCGATCGATTGAAACTTTCTTGACTATCTTTTAATGGTACAAATTTAGTTGTGAAATCGCTGGCAGGAATAAAATTTTTAGTTGCAGAATCATCATGATTCTTATAACCATTAGTTAGTGCAGTGTGGCGATGAGATGATGGGGGAATGACAACATGGTCAAAACCAATCGCTTTATTCGTTCGTTTTCGTTTATCAGTTCTCTTTTTTCTTTTCTGTAGAAAATTCTTGTTGTCGTTTTCATCTTCGCTGCTACTCTCACTACCCGGTTTCTTTTTACGACGGAATAAACTGCCAAAGGACCATTTTTTATCCTTTTTAGGTAACTTTTCTGGAAAATCATAACTGGTTCCAGCAGTTCTTCTAGCCAATACTGGCGAACAATAATGGCTGTTGTGGTCGTGGTATTTGGAGATTTCCTCGGCACTATTCATTCTTACGGGACTTCGAACTTCTTTGGAGTTATTGATGTTTGTGTAGGAGGACCACGGTCTCGGTCGAGTGCTCACAGTCTGAAAAAAGCAAAATTATTATTTATATAAAAAGTTTAAAACTAAAAAATATATTCAGGAATTTATTGAGTGATTGTTGGAATTCACCAGCATATTTTTACTACTATAAATTGAAAGGAGGCGTGGATTAGGTTTGTAAAAATAAAATCAGGGAAATAAAGGAAAAGGAGTAAGTGCCGGAAAAACGTATAATAAATTAATATTTAGAATTTACACTCCCACTGGGCCAAGGTTCAACAAATTCAAGACCTAAATATTTCTTCACACAAATACTATTTGTGTTTTTATTCTCAATGTCATTTAATTCACGATGTTAACACGCTAGTCTACATACAATAACAAAATATTATTATTGTACAGTCACACGCTTGATTATATTTTAATAATTCATTTTGTATGTATAATGCTAACCATAATAAAGCCAGAGAAAGTTCAGTTTTGAAAACGCCTATGCTTTGCAATATGAGAAACTTGGAATTTTATTTATTTTCCAGAATCATTCTAAATGGAGAATTTGAAATAAAAATGAGTTTTTATACGACACATCCCATATTATAAAGCGGATGTTAATTCTGCCAAATTTTAGAAGAATATTTTTTGTACGGCCGTGAACTAAAATAACCGGCACTAAAGGTACTCAGGTGTCTGATGGGAAGAATTCTCATGAAGGTCTATTTTTAGATTTTATGTAAAACTTCAATTAAGGCTACAAGCATGTAAATTATTTATATTTCAAATAATTGTAAATTCCTCATAATGTAAATGAATAAAGTTAGGTTATAATTTTATTTTGCAAAAAGAGATAATAATTCTTTATGGTAAGTCTATTGTATACCGGATGTCTAAAAAAATAATGTGGTTAAGTAATCCATGACCTTACTAGTGGGAGTATACTTATGTCCTGCATAACGTGTCAACATCTTTAGTAAAAATATGAACCACTACGGGGTCAGTTCACGAAGTAATATCTAAATAATAAGCAGCTACTACCCTAGGCAACTGCTTAACTGGAATTGAAGCAGATTAACTCAAATTGTAATATTTCAACCTCCTTCTTTCCATCTCTGTTATGCGTATCATGTAGTGCAGTCAGTAGCATAATAAATCCTATGACATTTCTATTTCAAAAATGTCCAGGTGCTGAGGGAATCGAAATTAGGTACAAATAGTAAACATTGTTTTCGAGATACAAGGTATCAGAATTTCACCTAAAATCTCTCGTTCTTCCTGTTCCTATTCTTTCTTAGAGTCAAAAAGTGTTACAAAACTGAAATTTTCAATGTAAAAATAAAGATACAGGGTGAGGTGGGTGCAAGAAAAAGATGTAAGAGCAATTTTTTGCCAATATCAACAACTTCATTGCAAAGATGACACCAAGAATTTCAGTTTAATATTGGGTTTTGTTTCTGAAATGTTGAGAAAAGAAATCATGAATGCACCTTTGACGCTCTGCATCTCGCAAACGGCGCATTCTGGACACATCTATCTTAAGAAATCGATTTATCTTGTGATGCAGTGTCTGCAGTTAAGAAGATAACCATATGAAAAACAGACAGCCTATTAGTTAATTGATAGTAGCCCTTTTAGTAAAAGTTATTTTGCTCTTTTAGTCATGCATTTGATGATTTAACGTCGTCGTTCTACAAAACGAAGACGCTAATTCACTCTAATTTTATAAGTGATAGCGATGACGCAATCTTCTCATCACACTGTATTATGAGTTTCCACAATGCGAACCAATACGAGGCTAGGTTGATAATTAGTGGGTCTGGGCAAAAGATAGTGCCACCAATATCATAACAATGTTATTATTACTAACCTTGAAACGACTGCTTGGCAATTGTCAGCCTGCTGCGACAATTAGTTTGTGTTTGACAGACATTGAAAGCGAACAACTTCTGCATTTTTACAAAAAATCGAATATTTTGAAAAAGACAACGAACGATGAGATCAACTCCGAATTTATGGGAAGTCTGCACCTTCGCTATCAATAATAAAATATTGGACAGCTGAATTTAAATGCGGGCATACGAGCATTTTTGATGATGAGCGTTTAGGCCGTCCAAATGAGGTCACCACACCAGAAATGGCCGATAAAATTCATGGAATGATAATCGACGATTGACGAGTGACTAAGCACAAGATAACTGAGGCTATGGGCATCTCAACCGAACGGGTACTTAACATATTGCACAAATATTTGGGAATACGGAAGCTCTCTGCCAGATGGGTGCTACATTTGCTCTTTGTCGACAACAAACGCAATTGTCTGACCATTTAGAAAGAGTGTTTGGCTATGTTCAACCGCGATAAGAAGGACGTTTTACGCCGTTTCATGACCGTGGACGCAACATGAATTCATTACAACACACCACAGACCAAGGAGCAGTCGAAACAGTAGACGGCTCCTGGCGAATCGAAGCCGAAGAAAACCAAGATGTGTTTGTCGGCAAACAAGATCATGGCCACAGTTTTTTGGGATGTAAACGGTATAATTCACATCGATTACCTTGAAAAGGGCAAAACGATCACGGAATTAGATTATGCATAGCTGTTGGACCGATTCATCGCCGATTTGAAGCAAAAGCGACCGCATTTGTCGAAGAAAAAAGTGCTATTCCACCAGGACAACGCACCGGCGCACAAATCGACCGTTGCAATGAGAGATTCCATGAATTGCACTACGAATTGGTTCCTCATCCACCATATTTGACCTCATCCGACTATTATTGATTCCCAAACTTGAAGAAATGCCTCGGTGGTCAGAGATTTGAGTTGAATAAGGAGTTCATTGCTGAAACAGAGACCTATTTTGAAGGCTTCCAGAAATCATATTTTTCGGAGGGCATCGAACAATTAGAGTATCGTTGGACGAAATGTATAGAGCGTAAAGGAAATTATGTTGAAATATAAAATGTTGCGTTTTCTTGCCTAGGCTCACTAATTATCAACCGCCCCTCGTACAATGCGTATGTGAGCATAGTATCGTTCAGAAGTTTGAGTAACATGTCGTGGCATCTCCTTAAAAGATTCAAGAATTAAATTCGTAACTACCTCATTTTATAATGTGCCCATTCCATACTAAACAATACAGCAGTAAATTAATTTAATTTCCAAAATAATTTTTGCGCATCCGTGATTGTTTACCCCGAGGCAGTCGCTGCAATCACCATTTCGCGGTTTCTTCGTACACACCTTTTAACCTTTCTAATGGAATCTAACCTACATAGTTGTAGGGTTGGCTTTTCACTACCATAGTGAATGCCATCCGCCATCATTCTTCCTGTGATCTAATAGAAAACAAACTCCGCTCTAACTTGAAAGCTTCACCGTTGCTTCGCAGTTTCTTTGTATATACGTCCACAGGACGTCCTGCACTTCTGTTCTTTAAACTTCTTAAAGCGATTGTATCCTATTATAGCATTGAGCTTTGTCTACCACAGTAGGATACCACTCAGCATCAGATCACCTGTGATGCAAATTAAAGAGGAACTCAGTTCCAATCATGCAACTTCCACCCTCAGTTGGTGGTTTCGTCGTACTTACGTCCGCAGGACGTCTTAAATTATGCACTGTTTTTCCTTTCTTTTCTTTAACCTTTTCCTTAAACTTCCTTGTAAAACCAAGTTTCATAGTCCAGTCGGGTGTCACATATCATCAGGTCACCTATGATGCAAATAAATAATAAACTTCACCTTAACGTTATGTGTGGTTTCGTTGTACATACGTCCAAGAAACGCCTTAAATTGCGCTTCACGCTACTTCCCTTCTTAAAGAAATCTAACTTAATTGCAGGATTGGATTTCGTACTTCACTGTTGGGTATCATCCACCATTATGTCATCTGCGATTTAAATAGAAACAAACTTCGTTCTAACTTGCGAAATTCACAGTCGTTTTGTAGTTTCGTCGTAGATACGTCCACAGGACGTCTTATATTATGCTTTGACTTCATAGTCTGGTGTCATTTTCTATAAATAAATAAAAAGCTCCGCTCCAATCTTCAAGCTGTGCTGGCGCTTCGCGGTTTCGTTGTAGGGTAAAGGAAGGTATGTTCATGATATAGGTAACTTTGTGACAAATTTTCAAAATTATATTTTCATTTTATTTATTGGTTTCTAGTTGATACTGATATTGATAGTTCACAAGACGTCTTATATCTTGCATTGTTATGCTTTTCTTTAATATTTTATTTATCCTTCCTGTTTGTGAAATCGAGCTTCGTCTTCCACATTCGAGTGTAACACCAAAAAGCCATATGTGATGCAAATAAATAATAAACTCCGTCCTAACGTACAAGCTTTATCGTGCATACGACGACAGGACGTCTTACGTCACGCTCCACACTTTTTTCTTTTAACATTTATACGGAAATCTAATCTAGCTGTAAGATCGGGCTTTGACTTCCAGTCTGGTGTCACCCTCTATCAGGCCACCTGTGATATAAATAAAAAACTCCACAAATAAAGGAAAAAGCATCCAAAAAATGCATATTGTCTTCCCACAAATAAAGCATTGACTAACATACCTCCAGACGATCGTTTCGTCCTTGTTTGGACCATCAGTGGAGGATAATGAAAGTCAATGTTTGCCCGCTTCATACTGGCTATATACTAAACAAATATAACATTAACAGCATGAAAATATTAAGGCGCCATCTAATAGCAACGCCTAAAATAGAACGGCTGACCCGACACGTCGATTCGTTTAATAAAAATATTTCCAAACAGTTGGTATTTATTGAAAAAAACTCCACTTCACCTGCAAATTCCATGGTCGCTAACTTACGTCCGTAGTACGTCTTACATCATGCATTGCTCTCCTTTCTTGAATCTTCCTAAAGAAATCTCATCTAATTTTAGGATCAGGTTTCGTCCTCCATAATCGGATGCCACCTTCTATCGTGTTACCTGTCATGTAAACAGAAAATAAATTTCGCTCTGAACTGCTAAACTTCTAATCTGCAAGCTCCCCTCTCGCTTCGTAGTTTCGTCGTAAATACGTGCAGGAGATATCTTACAGTATGCTTCGTGATCTTTTCCTTCGACCTTCTTAAATAAATCTAACCTTGTAGGATCGGGATTTCACCTCCACAATTGCATGTAATCCACTATATGAAATCTACCTGTGATGAAAATAATAAATGAAGTGCGAGTTCCATGGTTTCGTCGCACGTACGTCCAGAGAACGTCTTACATCACGCTTCGCGCTTCAGTTCTTTATCATTTAGTTGTAGGATCCGGCAAGGCCAACAATCACCCTTCATCAGGTCACCCATAATGTACATAAATAGAAAAACTTTAATGTAACCTGCAAGCTGCATTGCTGCTTCGTGGTTGCAGGATGTCTTGCATCGCACTTTTCGTTCTTTTTTAACTTCCCAGCGGTAGTCTAACCTGTAATGGTAGTCTAACCTGATTATAAGATCGGTCTTCCGTCTCTATCAGATTGTCTGTAGTAGTTTCATGGTTGGTATTTGCCATCCACCTGTAGCACCCATTAGTTATGTTTGCTTTTCAACACGCCAACTGCGGCGTATACGTTTATTTTTGCTCTTCATCAAGCCACTGCCTGTATGTTAATCCCTAAGGCTATTAATCTAAAGATTACAGGACTAAAAATCCATAAACTGTTTTGCTTTTAATATTAAATTGGAATATTTGTATTGCATTCTTTCAATAATGTAATATCAAGCTGACAAAGAATATTGTCTTACAATACGCAATGCTACTTTTAATGGACAAGTTGGACTCAGCCTCTAGGAAACCTGAACTATTAGGCACTTGTTTGCTTTGGAGATCAGTGCAGTGATCAGTGTCTGTTTGCAGACCTGATACACATGAAACCGTTGCGTAGAGAAGAGTTTTGCAGGTTTAGATTCGTGCCACAGGAACAACCGTAATTATTATTGATCAAAATGAAATTGATCGATAACCAGTAAGACCAACAAGCAAAGCGTCATACTTAGAGGGCAAGTAGAAAATTCTGACAATTTAACAACTAATTAGGGTAACGATACAGCGGTAATTCCAGGCCAATCTCGAATTCACGTCTGTTGGAGTTTCTGACTGAATAAAACTAGATATGTGGTGTCCAAAGGAGTGACAGATTCTCGATGCAAGTCTAACAATCTAAACTCTTCCATACCACGATTCCCTAGTAACGAACAACAGAACTAACAAATGATTAGGTCTTATCAAGAAAACATATGCGATGCGGTTTGCATAAAATCAAAACAAAGGATGCAATGCGAAAAGATCCTAAAGTTTCAACAGTCTTAGAGAATGACGATAAAAGACTCAGCGAACAAGAGTTTGATCAAAAATGCGTAATGCTACAAGGACTTTCGATACTCTGGCAATTGTGCTATATGCCATATGCCATATGCTAATTGAAATAGCAAAACAATTTTGTTATCCACAATCCCCAAAAGTGGGCGAAGTTTTGTTTATGCTTGTACAAAACTAACAAAAACATTGCATGAAGCCAAAAGTTAAGACCCAACTTTCTTTAATATCAGTAACAAGAAAATAAAAAAATCAAACAACAAAAAGTCTTTCCTGCTTTTACAGAACAAACAGAACAGAATCTTGGGCTGATCGGGCTGCTGGTCCTCAGACCATTAGACTTTCTCATATTAGAGTTACTTGTCTCATTCTAAGGTTTATACAGGGAACTTGCGTCACGAAAAGAAAGAAACAAATTGATTTGTAAATACATTCAATAGCTCTAATTACAAAACAAGTTGAGCTTCCTACCATTCATCTACCTAAATTTAACGGACACTCCGATTAATATATTGATACTTTGCAGATATTTGAGGTTTTGGTTGCTTTCACTTTTCTTTAATGTTTTTATAGGATGTAATAAACCATGTATGTCCCCTAATTGGTTGTTGCTATTTATACTTAGAACAAAAGAAATTTCACAGAAACAGTACACACTATAATTATATTTTAAGAAAGATTCTAGTACACCCACGCACACACAAAAATGTATAACCTGAAACTACAACAAATAAATTGAAAAATTACACGCGCAGAAGATAACTTAATTTCCCTTTTAAAATAGATATATAAGTAGAAAAATGTCATGAATATAAATTTTTTAAGTTATTCGTCCAGATTTTACTGGTTTAAAATGAAGACCCGCACGCAATCTAAACAAATTATGCCGCATAGAATGACAAAATTGGAACAATACACGCACAAGAAAAGACAATAAAAACAAGCGCAGGAAACTCGCGCACTAATGCAATAATTTGACAACGTTAAATATGAGGATAACCCGCGGTTTTTAGCGGAACGAAACGTAAATGAATTTTACATTTTGTTTTTCTGTTTTTTGATGAGACGTTGAAATGAAATTTGGCAATTATATAATTAGCAGACACTTATATTTTATTAAACTAATAAATAAGAGTGTAAGAATACAGATTTGTTACATACTTATTAAGATTAATAATTACATCTAAATTAAAACATGACCTTTCAAAATTAACCTTGTAAATTTCAAAGTCAGAGCAGAATACCTTATACTACACTTGCGTGATTCATCTCGACCTAAAACTTCATGTATATGTAGGTTTTTCTATTTTCGCAAAATGTTAAATTGGCTGTAGGTAATGATGCAAAATTAATAATTAGAAAGAAATTAGACGCAGAATGGTTACTACAACAAAAAATATAAATTGCTTAACGGAAGAAAAATGTTAACAATTAATTTTAGAACTGTACCCACGCATAACAGGTAAAAAATATTTCATTTCCCAACTTATTATTAATTTGTAATTTCTTGTCTATTTTGTAACGCTTTATATAAAGTAAAAGAATCTAGAACAACCATAAAAATAGTTAATTGGTACATATTAAAACATTATTTAAGGTGCTGTTTTAATTTTAATGCTTCTGATAATTTATAGTATGAGTTATGTCATCGAAAGTTATTTTTATGTAAGTTATGTTAACTAACCTGTTAGGTGATTCTATAATTTTAAAAATCACTATATTTCCCATTTAACTCACAACTATCTTCCTTCTTGCTGAAAACTCATATTACAGAAACTTTAAGTCGTATCTGGCCGGATGAGGAAGCTGCGCCCATGTTTCAGTAAATCCTCCTGCATTGCAAATGCAGATGTTGAAATGTTGTAGTGGAGGATAAAGACGATATACTACTTCCTATGGTTATAAAATTTGGGAATGAGTGTGAAAAAGCTAATCAAGAACACCAACATTTTGGAATAGGTACTGGTACATACACAGAAGGGGACTTAAGTGTCCAAGGAATAGACCATGTAGTTCCTTTCTACTAACTTCTAATCTTAATCAATTTACTACCTTTTACATGCATTTCCTCCTAGGTCTTCTTATTGAATTTTATTAAAAGTAGAACAAATATTGGGACTCCTCACCTTGTTTGGACAATCGTTTTCCTCTATCTCCTAACAAATACATAGAAAATCATGCCAGAAAGTTGGAGGTAATTAGGTCAGAAACACAGTTACAGACATAATACAGATATGCTGTAATAGTGAGGTGTCTCAAAAGTAGTATGCTAGTATAAAACCATATTGATCTTGTATAAGATGCTCTTGAAGTTTGAAGACTCGGCAAAAAAAAGAAGTTTGAATATGAACTAACTACAATGCATCTCAAATCTTGTGAAGAAGGAAATAAAACAGGAAAGAGTGGACAATTTCCAAAATACACAGAAATCTGTCTTTTACAGTTATTCGTTCTATTATTGAAAGACCCCTCAAAACTACACTGGCACCATGGTGTCCTTTTCAAAGGCACGATTCTGGTTATGCTATGCTGATGACGCAATCTTCACAGCAGACAACGAGAATGACTTACAGCAGCTATTGTATCGGTTACAAACGACAGCAAAAAAGCTCAATATGCAAATATGGGTAGAGAAGACGGAATCAATGGTCATATCTAAAGATCCTATAAAATATAAATTGGCCGTAGATGACAAACCCATTCAGCAAACTATGCAATGCATGTATTTGGGAGTGGAAATAACAAGCTGCAAGAACTTATAACGGGAGGTCCGCACTCAAGTAAATAAAGCCTCAAGAATCTTTGACTATCTGAGAGATCTCGTGTGGAGGAATAAATACATATTCAAGCAAAGTCCGCATGTACAAAACAGTAGTAAGACCAGTGCTCACGAGCAGATACAAAAAAAAAACAAAGAACATAATGAGGGAAGCAGGGATGAAAACATTAAGAGCAATTAAAGGAGTAAGTTTGAGAGACCAGATAAGTACGGCAAGATCACAAGATCGAAACGACGATATTGGAGAGATCATATCAATAGAATGACGGACGATCGGGATAAAAAACCCAATTCAAAGAGACCCCTTGGTCGGCCACCCAAGAGATGGCGCGAAAGTTGAACATCAGCTTCCCAAGAGGCTTAATATCAATAAAGTAGATACAACAAGACTAAGTCTTATCAAGAAGAGAAAGAAGAAGATGAAGATTCTGGAATCGCACGGCACTCTGTAGGTGCCCTCGAGAATTTGATGATATCCTAAATACTGTTACTCATACTATTGTTACTTTCTCTTGTTCTCTTCTGCTCTCTGTTTGTCTTCACCATTCAAGACGCAGTAACCTTATCGAGGCCTTGTCAACATCTCTAGAAAACCAGTTACCACATCAAGAGTCCATCAGGAACAAAGACTCCATCTCAACGGAAAGTTCACTAGCTTAACTAACGCTCCCGCGAACTCTGCGGTTTTTTGGATACCTAACCGTTCAGGAGACGCATAGCGTAAACAACCGGAAAATTGAAAAGATCCACCTTTAACCTGCAAAATCAGTGAATTATAATCATGCTGCGACCATCAAGATCAATCAATCATTATTATCATTTTAACTGTCGATTTCACTAGTTTTTCAATTTAAGTTCAATTGAAAAGGCGACCCTTGTAGGTTGTGTATAATAACTTTTCGGTCTGATGTAGTTAACATTGTTGGTTAAATGTTAAATTAAAAAATGAGCATCGCGTCGAGTTACGCAAAGGCAGATGCAATCTTCAGCCCGAAGATGCGTCATAAGTGATCCTCTAGTTATGGTGATGATTTCTTGGGATCGATGAAATTAACTCGTCAACAAAAATGAACAGAGAAAATTTGGTGACTTTCTGGATGTCAACACGATCCCCACAGACACACCCAGAAACGTCAAAAAGCCTTCAGAGCCTCACAACAACCTCAGAAGCATGCACAGAGTCAATGTTATTATGAAGATTCAGAACCTGGAATGATGGGTTTACTTCCGTTATTAGAAATAACTAAAATTCTGTTTGAATTGATGGCAAAATTTACTGATAATATCAGTTTTGACTAGCGGTAGATTAGAGAGGTTGAATAGAAGATAAATTGAGAATATCCAGAAGATCAGTGAACAACCTCTTGTCCAATAAATTTATAATTTGTACTAAAAGTTGTATCATGCCGAGAGCATCAGGGTCAATGCAGTTGGCATGATCATAATTAACTTCATAGTTGATTGTGCTCGATTTGTAACTCCTCTTCCGACCAATGTATAACGAGCAGACTCAAAGTCATAAAAATTTCTGTTTTTACAAAAGCACAATTTATGATACTTTTCTTTTCTTCTAACCTTACCCACAGTCTCGAATAACATGCATGTTCATGTTTTTGAACTGCCTTCATATTTTAATTTTTAATCAATTAATTGATTAACCCCCATCCGTTGTTGCACCTTAGTCTTCACAGTATTGGCCAGAAATTCCTAATTGGATGTGTTATTTGTACATTTGGTAAACTTTATCCCTTTTTCATCCTCGTAAATTTATGTGTTTGTTTCCAGATGTTATCGACGTAAGGCTTTTGCACCTTTTTGGAATCTTCTCAAGCTGTTTTAGAGCATATCTTGGATTCTTTTATATCTTAGAATGTTGTAGACATTATTCCTTCAAGACATCTCGAACACATCCTTCACAGATCCCATATTTACTAGCCAACTTTCTTTGGGAAGCATTAATTTTGTATTTAGCACTTCTTGCGGCTTTTCTTTGCTCTCGCAAATTTAGAAATAAGGGTCCACCTATTTTTTGCGACCTCCTTAGTTGGGAGACTCATTTCCCATCCTTTTGTAATTCGGTAATTGTAACATCCGGTACACTTTCATTTTTAAAATGACAGATTCTTGCCTTTGTCCAAGCAAATCTTGAGTACGTTCTCATACGTTTTCATTTTATTTATATTAACAGAAAGTATTAAGTGGTAATACAATTAACAATTACACTGATTTCTAAAAGACTTGTTCAGTCTGTCAAATTGACAAAGACATTTGGTTTTGTACCAGTTTGCTATACCAACAGTAATTCTCATTACTTTAAACTTATCCGTTAATTGAAGTTGTCGATTGAAAGCCTGCAAATTTCGTCCAGCGAAAACGGTGTAAGCGTGAAATTGAAATATGAGCGTCTTGTCAAGTTAGTACTTTCAAAAAGTAAAGAGAGAACCGAAGATTTCTTGAATGACCACACGATTACCACAGAAATCCAAGCGAGGGGCCCTATGACAACTGAACTCAGAACTTGGCATGGTGGATTTACTTCCCTTATTGGAAATGACTGTAATATTGGTTTTCATGGGTATATGATGGCAAAATTTATTGATAATATATTAGCTTTGGCTAGCGATAAGCTAAAAAAAGTTGAATCGAGGATATCCTCGAGGATGTGGGGAAAGAAAGTTTTATTGCAATTTATCTCAAGCCGTCTCAGTTATGGACTTGGCTGAAACAACTTCCGTTTCTACAATAACAATGACAACAGGAACAAGATACAAGTAAGTTTATCGATATTGAAAGATAAACAGGACAGATGAAAGTAGAAGAAACCTACAGCAATCCTGAACTCCTAAGCAATACCATTATCTCTGTGATTGAAGATGAGCGATAAGCTTGAAAGCTTCTTTTTATTAAACATGGGAATTCCGACATGGCCCATGCCGATTCAAAGACAAAATTCTGAATAGTTAGTATGTAAACGTGGATGAAAGATTGCACCCACTTGGATTGACAATAGATTTCTGTCCAATAAAGGTTAAACCATGAATTAAATATCAATTTTGACCTACTAGGTTTTCATTAGATTTTTTTGTCGTTCATTTTGCAAACGGAAGTAGAATTTCGATTGGATCTATAAAGAAAAAGGTCTTGTTTGGTACAACACGAAAACAATTATTTTTCATATTTGGCAAGATTTTGTAAGCGATGTTTTAATAATACATGTAAAAGCCCTGAGCCAAAAAAAGGGTATCCACTGCAGATACATCTACCAGGAAGACTTACAAATTAAGAGACATGTTGGCACCCTTTGCTTTTGAATATTGCTAAAATCTTCTTGATACTATGTCAAGACCTCTTGAAGCTGTTGTAAGCAAAAGGGAAAGTCACCTAGTGGTAGGTAGGTCTTCAAAATGAGGCACTTGCACCACTTTCAGTCTGTTAATTGACAATTGTCAACTAGAGATATCGGCAATACAAAAAGGAGCACTACGCTGTTGCATAACGCGTGGGTGTTGTGCAAATTGATTATGAAGATAAACGTAAGCTTCACAATAGGCCCAATAATTACTACATGCTACAAAGTGGCTATTAACTTTCTTCTATTTACTCTCCATTTTATTTATTTATTTTCTTTATAAACTTGTACACTTGGATTTTATTTCTAAAATAGATTTCTCGACATGTAACACTAAGCAACACGCAGATAGGGTAAACGCACCCAATTCCGTCCAGCTCCAATAGCCCACCGCCTAATGAATTACTGTTTTATAAATAAACTATATCGGTTCAAATAACTGCGATTTTTAGTTCTATGTTATCTACTATCCTTGGTTCTAAGTATTATGATATATTTATTCCAAGTAAATAAAAATTATATGTCAATTATTAGCTTTTAATTACTTTCGGCGCGTGCGATTATGCTAAGACAAGAAATTCTTGCATTCTAGATAAATTTAGGTATTGTTTTCAACATCTTTATGAATATTTTTATTTGTTAAATCAAAACAGTACTTCTTCTTTATATTGAATACAAAGAATCAGGAATTGTCATTAAACAAATTTGGAAAACAAAGGGTGGATCGCTTACTGGTACAAAATGCGCATTTCTATAATTATTTTTGAAATATAAAACTAAACATTTTATAACTTTTGATGATAAGTATGTATACTACTTATATGTGCACTGTTATACAGAAAGTTTCATTAGTAAGTATTGTTTAGTTTTAAATCTAAACGAGTTTGAATTTCAAATATTGTTTTGGTGGCGGGGTATTGGTGCTTTTACC
The DNA here is from genome assembly GCA_011009095.1 of Ignelater luminosus. Lineage (NCBI taxonomy): Eukaryota > Metazoa > Arthropoda > Insecta > Coleoptera > Elateridae > Ignelater > Ignelater luminosus. The sequence goes on from VTPC01002109.1 coordinate 65,346, forward strand.
CTACTGTCGTTAGGTATAATGTATAATATTAGACAAGCTATCCTGTACATTTTTCGCGTGGAATTTTTTATGTTTGCTTGAGATGCTAAGATTCTGTGAGAAATAAAGGTCTACCCTGGTCTACTGCAGGTGACCTGGTCGCTATAACCAGGGTAACTTCTCCTAGGAAGGTTAAAAGAACGTAGGGAGTCCAAGAAAAAAGAGAATTCACATACTTCTCCGGGTATATAAATGTGAACGAACTTCCGCCTAAATGGGGTTACAAAAACCCATTGTTAATTATCTGTTTTTGTTTTTTTTTAAATTGCCATTATAAGTGTAGTCTTAATCATTGATTTTTTTAACTTTAGTCTTGATAAAATTGCACAACTTCTTTTAAAAAGATTTTTTGAAATAAAAATCTTTCAGAAACATTCTGTTTTTCAATCATTACTCTGATTATGTTTATGATTCAAAATAAAAAATCATAAATGCTGAAAAGAACTACTACTTGGTTCCTATATTTTTAAAGCAATTAGATAATATTTTAATCATTTGTTTATTCTAAATTGACAAAATAAAGATAACAATATAAATAAATAAATGTGATAGATTGCCTTTTAGTATTTGAATTTTGTTGAACAATGTTTTGAATTACCGAAATATAATAATTACCCTTAATGGAAAAGTTTTTATAATCCTATTATAAAGCAATTACATTTTTACAACTATATTGATTTATTTCTTTTTAATATGTTTATAACTAAAAGTACACTAAAATAATTTTATCCAATAATAATAAAACAAAAATCTTATTCTTACCTGAACTAGATACATGTTCGTAACTATGAGAACTTAAAATGTTATTGACTCAAATTTCTTAAATTTATTCAAAAATAGATCCAGTTTGAAAATCTGCACTGATGACACAGGAAATTAACCCAGAATCTCATGTGATACTTTTCTTATTAATCATGTTCATTTTTTCTGTTCTCACTTTCTAACTCAATACTGTTCCGTGTATATAGCCACATTAAAATTCACACTATTATTTAAATGCATAAACGAGATCACTACGTAACATTACATTACATTACGTATTTAAAAGGAATACAACAACAATTAAGTTGGCATTATAAAAACACTTATTTGTAACCTCATTGCAAGGATATTTAAATTCTTCGGCCAAATTAAAATTGTTACTAATTAGCACTTTCACTTTATATAATAAAAGGCAGATTTAAAAATGTTATCCCGGAAACAAGATTTGTTTTTCAATTGTATCGCTATTGCACATCGAAAACAATAATGTACGAAAATAACAGTAGGTAGTGAATTGAACGTTCTTTTTGCAATTGCGACATTTATAGGACTACTTTTCACGTCTTGCGTCGGAGAGAAACTGAAAGAGGAAAATATTTCGAAGGCGTATACAAGCGATATTACTACTACTACAGCATGTAGACTGAACTCTAGACTATAAAACAAAGTTATTCGGGATCGATTAGTGTTCGCGAGCTAGAAAAGATCGACAATGACCCACTTGTATATGGACGCATTCATTCAGCTAATTAAGAGTCTTTTAAGGATAAGAATCTGTACGTGATAAACAAGCCAACAACAAAAAAAATCTGACAAAAAATTTTATATAAGAAAAAATTGTTTAATAAATATTTTAGATTATAATTGAATTCTTCTCTCCTCATCTACTTGGTATTGAAAATATGTTTATATTCTAGGCTTTACACTTCCAGAACTACTTGATTTCCACTTAAAGACACTTACAGTTAGCACAGTTTAAGGATTTAAAGAAATTATTGCGGCTGCCTTCCACCTTAGTAAGTAACTAGAACAAAGCCTTTACCTATAGATTTTCTCTGGTTTTTTAAATCTTATTTATAAATTTTCCATTTTCTGTTGGTTGCAGTTATCTTATAATCTTGGCTTTAGCTATATTAGCATGAAGACTTAAATGTGCAATTTATCCTGGGATTGGATTTTAACAGAAACGGTCTTTTGTCCGAAATGTCATGTCATTCAGGACGTAACCAATACGAGAGAAGGTTAATAGAATACAAAGTTTATAGGATGAAACCCTAAGCATCTTCTTAAATATTTTTTCCGACTAGTACGTGGGAAAAGATTTAACTTTGTCACAACCAGGGCGGCATTTAACAGCATCCCCAGTGCTTTAGGAAGCAACTTTAGTGGAAATCACATTGCCTTCCAGTTAATGCTTTAACCCTGGACAAATATGCGCGTACTTCGAAAACGTCATAACATCCATAGGTTTCCTCGAGATATAAAACTTCATTGATAAGCTTAGCTATACATGAGAATGGACATATCATAGCATTTGTCAAAGTTAATCTGCATTTAGCGCTTATCCAAGATATGACAATATCTATTTAATAATGTCTGAGTTTCTCTGGCGGAAAGCCTAAATAAGATCTTCGACGTAAGCGAATGCGGGAGGTTGACGCCCTTTATTTCCGATTTCTAGCCCGGTCTTCAAATTACTCAAGAGTATAGTAATTTGTCTAAAACGAAATTAAAGAGCATGAGGAATATGGGATCCCCTTGCTAAAGCCCCTTACCCATGTGGATTTTGGAGGTCCTTAGGCTACCCCATGTCATGGCCCTATAGTTATCAACGCACATGTAAAGGAAGTAACAAGAGAGAAGAGGATGTATACTGGAACGCTTCAGACTCTGAAGTCGATTGTAATAATGTATACTGTTGTTAGTCAAGATGATTTATTGGGATACTGTACTAGTGTTTAGTCAAAATCTTACGGAAAGCCCTTGCAAAAAAAGACATTATGATAATGGGCCTTTAGTTTTTGTTCCTCTTTTAGGAATCAACAGAGCCCTGCACTCTTTAAATAATAAAAAAACAGTGATTTAGGGACAGGCAAACAAACATAGGTGGAAACTTTCTGACGAATTCCATGTTGCAACCATCTGAGCCTAAAGATTTGAATTTAATAGAGGGTAATGCCCACTGAAGTTCAACAGCAGTTACAGATTGAACGTATTAAATCCTGCCTCCAGAGAATGTTCTCTAAAAGGAGCGTATCAATGCCGTCGAGTTTTCACTTTTTCAAAAAATGGCTTCTTTTACGATTCATCTTTGGAATTTCTTACGCTTTATGTTGCCATGATAGTTATGGACCACCAAGCAAGATCATAAATTGAGGGTTCAAACGGTTCTGAGCTACCTCAGACTTTATAAGGACAAGTTTTATGAAATCTTTGTTAGATGTTGTTAGAGACTCATCCAGGAAGAGAGTGCAAAGAAGCTCCATGAACGGTATCGATGGGTATCGTGGACGACTCGCTCGACACATCGGAAGAGGGAGGGAGAAGATATGCTATTGCGCGGATTATAATTGAAAACTTCAACAGCATCGGCTGCTGCCTACAGCTCGTTGTCTATTTATTTGTTCTAATTTCAATTAATAGGATAATAGACAACGCTGGTATTGATATTAACGATCTTCCTATTCAGTTTGACGCCAGGTCAATATTTATGGTACGACCGTCATACTTCAGCTCGTAGTCTATTATATAAAAAATCTCAAATTTATTGCAATTCATTAAGAAGGTCTCAGAGCCCTACTAGTCGCCTACTAGACCAAGTCTATTTATTACTCAACTCCCCGTTTCTTCGAGTCGAAGACATGCTAATTGCGCATTTTTTATCTTACCCTTAATCAGAGGAAAACGCACCTGGATTCCCTTAATGACACTATCATTAGACGTCTAGTCAAGGATGTTATTAAATGGGAGATATTTATTCATAGCAAATCTTCCCGAGCGGATCCACATCACACTGCGTTTCTACCTACTGGATACTTACGTCATTATCTTTTTTCTGTATCTCGTCTATTAGTAATTCTTTTACAGGGTTCGAACTCTACATTTCAAATCAAATTTCCTGACTTTTTCGGGATTTCCATACAGAAAACCATCTGGGGTCTGTCTCGATTCCACGTTGGGACGTGTATTTCTTATCCAAAACCGTTTGAATTAAGCAGGCAACTTGCCGCGAGACGATCTTTCTTGGCGTTCAGGTTTAACATCCAGACATGTATATTTTGCTCAAGGGAAAAGTGCGGTAACTTTTGCCCGATATGCGCAATAACAATGTCACACTTGCGCGCTGCCAAATTTGTTCCATAGAGTTCGGTCTAGCAGTGTTATGATGACTCATACACTTCACCTTAGGCGAAACACTCAGAACCGGAACGTATCGCTTTGGTTTATGGCTTTCGCCAATAGAAAGCATGTCAGCGCTTTTAAGCAAACATTTTTGCGCGCCTCTGCCAAGGGGGTCTCGGAAGCTCAGAAACAGACATGGGGGTCCCCTCGTGCTCCAAACTAAACCTGTGGGCCTCCCTCCTACAGCTACAAAAAGGACACGGTGGAAGATCCTAAGACGTCTAACGTCTTCAGTTGCCCTTTTAAAGTCAGCATTTTTGCTGTTTTTATAAATTCCAGAGAAAACCATTAAATTTCCTGATTTTTATTTATATTTCATGACATTTCAATGACTTCTACTCGATTAAGTCTTTACCCTAACTTTTATAGGTTTGCAAGGCAAGGCCAAATTCTGTTTTATTCTTTTATTTCTTTGATCTTTCTACAGCTGGTTGTACAAGCATCCTAGTTCTCATGCATCCGTTCTAGAGAACAGTTAGCTCTCTGCTTTTAGAAGTTTTCGCTTGTTAGTTTGCGTTTCTAGTTTTATACTTTACGTACGTATACGTGTTTTTGACCAGACGAGCTCCCTAGATCATCCAGTTCCGCTAACTTGAACTTTGGATAGTTACTGGCTCATTCTGTCTGTCCAACTGTGACTTTTATTTTCTCTGTTAATGAATGTACCATTTTACTTAATTATTGATCTTTAGTTGATAATTATACGTATAATTAATGACTCCGCGTTCTTCTATTATATGACGTTATATTTAAACACATACTTATCTAGTGTTTTGTCGTATGAATTATGGTTGTAATTTTCATGACTTAATTATTAGTTTCTTTTAATGGAGATGCATGCTTTCCAAGAAGCATAATGCATATAAAGGTTGATAGTTGTATTCAAAATTCTATTTGACTACTGCACCTATTACAATTGTTTTTCTAACAGTTTTAGGTTTCACACCTGTGAAGGAAGACTCACGAACGCCTGAGAACTTCTTCATCCGGCCCATACATCAACTACCATCAGGCTTCACGCTGGCGGATACAACGTTTTTATAGTCCAGCACTTTACACAGGCAGATGCGTTGTCGTCTAATTGATAACGCGCATGGATCTCTGTTATTTCTGAGCAAAGCTATATCCGGTGGTTATCAAGAGTACTTAGAGAAGCTAGGTTTTGTTATTTTGTTATCGCGGGACCGAAAACGTATAGTTTCCCAATAGAATTTTCATCTCTTCTTTTCGAGTCTTTATCTCGGTTATGTATTTTATATTCTGCTATAAAAAAAAGTTAAAAACAAAAAAAAACTTTTTTTAATGTTACCATTTGCTTCTTTCTTTGATTGCTGTTTTGTTACTTATCAGTACAAGTACGTTTGTTTATCGTGTCATAACCTACCGAAGGCCGTTACAATTCTTTGCCTTAAAAACTTAACAAATTATGGTGTCATTATGGTCCATTCTTCCAAAGTAATTTCGTCCGTTGTAAAAATTCCTCATTTTTTTGTTAGGAATATTCGTTCTCGAAAAGAACTACTTAGTGCAATTCAAGATGTAGGGAAGATCATGCTGATCTTGTGACTTTTCCTCATGGCTTTCAACAATCCACCATAGAGTTAGTAAGTAATGAAGCCTAACCTAAGGTAGCAGTACGACATATGTCAGTGAAGGGCTGGATTATTTATTTGTAGATGAAATATCTTTAATTACAAGGTTCAGTTTTGTAATTTTGTTAAAGCTTCTTGAATTATTAAATGAGCCAGATTGGTGAGGATTTGCTTTGCCTCGCCTAAAAAGTAAAGCATCGCTTAAGGAAAATTTAACTACCAAGAGAACAATGTCACAAATATATTATACCTTTAACAGAGATTCTCTGTTGCACATTATGAAACGCAAGTTTTGAATTGAGATCAATTAGATTTTTAATTGAATGGTCAATATTATAAGAATCGAGTTTAGAAAACCTAGTTAGATCTTACTTTAGTTGTTTCATAAACAGTTCTATGTTCATGAACTTGAATAATGAGTTGAAAGACTATTTTTTCCAGTTGTTCTTTACTAATTTTATATCGTTGAGTACCTCTTTGTCACTCATAAATCCTAAAATAATTCCATACGAATTTTAAATTTCAGTCTATTACAATATTTTCTTTTGAAATATGTAGATCCCTTACTGTTACGCAAGCTTCAGAGTTCTCCAGATATGCAGAATTAGCTCAACTCTAAAAATACTTTAAACATTTGATTTAAATTTCTTTTATTGGTGAGGTAAGCTTAGTCTCTCAGGAGGCCAACCGCTGTGCTGTATTGATGTTGATCTTTTGCACTTGAGCTAGATCCTTTACCACTTGTCAACATTTTCTTTCTTGCAGCTCTTCCCAAGTGATCGCTGTTTCGATAAACATATCGTCATTTAGATCCTTTGCATTTTTTACAAGATCTACTTTTCCATCGTGGCTTCATTTCACAGTTTCGGTTACGATGATTTTTTCAAATGTTACATAACAAATATAGAGTTTCAGTTTTCTCAAAAGTAGCTATTGGGATTGTTGAGGCGAACGACCCGATATGTGTCACACTCGTTTAAATCGTGTAAGACTTATTTCAATTTATTTCAACTAATATTCCTAACTAACTTCGTAGATCGGCACATGCAGTCATGGATTGGCAACTGCATTAAATTAAAAGGTTTAATGGAACCTCCCTGAAGTCTTTTTACCGACGCACCGCGTCGGTTAAATTGTAGGATATAGCAAGTTTCTAAACCATCACATGTTGGTATCCAACAACGTGGGGCTTATAAACATGCACACGCATAATAACAGATCATTTAGACTGATTGGTTTACCAGGTTGTTTATTTGGCAATTCTAACCTAAAGCAACGATATAAAAGCAATTTTGATATGCATATTACATTGTTAAGCATTAAAATATAAGAGGAACGAATGTGACCTTCGACAAGTTATACTTCCACAAGAAACTTAAAAGTTTGACATCTTTAATTGACGAACGCTATACAACCACAATTAATTTGAAGCGGAATGATTATAAAATTTAGAATTGGAATTAGAATAGTATGCAAGTCTTGTACGTGCCAGTTTTTAGATGGTAACTCTTTTTCAAGACAGAAATTTCCAAGATTTCAGCTACGAAACACAATAATAATTATGTATGTATATTCTACGAAAGCTATTGGAAATCTTGAACGGCTTCTGAAAGTTCTAACGTTTTTAAGGCCGTGTTTTCCAGTATTTCTGATTATTATTAGTGTTTACAAACTTCCAAGATCACCTTGGTGGTTTTCCTTATAAGCATAATTTTGCATTGATATTTTTTTAGTAAATTATTGCAAACACGATTTTAATTTTAGCGAGAAAAAGTGTCCTGATAAATTTTTATTAAATCTTAAGTGATTTGGAAAAAACCGACTTCCTCTGTAAGTGCAGTCAATTAGAAAGTAATAGTTCAAATTTAAGTAATCGCCTTCCGTTTCTAAAAATATGTAAACTGTAAACACACAATATTCAGATTCATTCTGATGTTTTTTGCACTTTTTGGTGTTTGTTGTCTTCACCCTCAGAAGGACTCATACATATGTACCTACATGCAACAAAAATTTGAAAGGTCACAGTACTTCGACTCGAATATTTCATTGTTCCCAATCGCTGTTTGTTGTTTTAATTTAAAACACAGAGACGTCACCACCTCAATAGGGAATAGATTTTAAATAATATATGAGTCACTTACAACAAATTAGCAGTCCTTCAACCTTACCACATGAGAAGGCTTTCCCTATTCGTTTAGTTTTTTTGCATCACCAGTTCATCACACAATTTATACATATTCTCATAAATAATTTATTCTTGACATTGAAGCTCAACAGATATAATCATAGTGTGTTTTTGTTATTTGTACCGTAATCGTTTTATTGTTAAGACATTTCAAGGTAATTCGTATTTTAATGTTTGATCCCATTGTCAAGGTGAATTACATGCGGAAAATAACGAATCCGGCAAAACCTTCTCGGTTTAATCTTTCAAGTGTTGACTGGCTTGGTTAATTAAAAAGTTTTACCTCTAACCTGAGGTGATTGTCATTTTATGTAATGAATTATGAAGGCTAAGATGTTCAACAAACGGAACGTAGGACACTATTATTACAATATGCATTTCAAGCTATGAATTTTAATAACAATTTGTACTTTCAAAATTACAAGCGTCCAGTGAAGTGAAACGCGTTGACTAAAATCTTTGTGATAAATATAGTGATTGATGGAAAGCAATTAAAATAAAATCCCTTCGATGAACAGATTATACTTGTAATAACATTTTTTTTATTTGTTTTTCTTGATAGACACCTTAATGATATTCATACAAAAAAAATAAGATAAAAATAATTAAACGTTAATAACTACTTATTAGATAATGATCACCTAGATCGAAATCTTTCTAGAAAGCGTCTCTTCTCTCTCTCTAGCATTGAATCTTTGTGGAATTCTCTGAAATGTAGACTAAACTGGAAGGTAAACCTTAGGACAGTTGAAGGATTTGGTATCAAGACTTTGATGATGCTTGTGTTAAAGCTCAAGATCCCGAACGTTTTGAAATCTTGCCCGTTTCACATCTTTAACAATATAATGCATGTCATTAAGGTTCACCTTTCTACAACGTTTTTGTCCGTTGGAAGTATTCCCTCTTTGTTATCAACACTTCTTGTTGGAACAACACGTACCAAACACTTGCTATGTCAGTTTTTGTGTAAATCTGTAATGATTTGGGATTAGTTGGCAATCCATGATTGTATGTACCGATCTAAAAAATTATTTTCAGAGCTCTGTAGAAATTGGAAGTCTACAAAAAATAAAGTCCACAAGAACGTAAAAGCATGCAAGGCTTTAAAGCTCTACAGAAAGATGAGAATTTAGATAATCAGAAAACCAATGACTAGCAAACTAAATCTTATTATGTAATAAGTCATAGTTATCGAATCGGGGATTCTGATAAACTTTTGAGATAAAAATTCGGAATAAGGCAAAATGATTGTCCTTTTAGTCATTTATTTGAGAAGACCCTTTTGACTTTAAAGATCAATTCAAAAATATGATAAATATCTACAAAATACGTTACTGGTTATTTTCTTTTTATTGCAGCTAATTCGTCTATTTTTGCATGTCTTTAAGTTTAAATAAAAATTTAAAATATCTAATATCTTCAAAATCCCTTGAAGATTCTTTTGCAAATAAACACAAAAAAATAATCTCAACTCACGAGAATAGCAGGATGAAGCTCGAACCTTCTTATGTATTTTAATTTAGAGGATGTAAATATGCCGTTTACTGCCGAAATTAAAGAGAATTGCAAAGTAAGGATCATAAGCTTCAGATTAGAGGCCCCGTCAACTCTGAGCTCCATTGAAGCTGATGATGATACCTTAATTTCTTTCATGGAGACAATCATGTGATGATTATTCAAATAAGAGATATTACTGTTTTTAAAATGTGATTAATGCTTATACGCTCCATTTAATTATTTATCTACTTAAGTAGGAAAGAAAGTTGTCAAAAAGATTTTATTTTACTATCTTTACTACTCTTGTAATAACTTAAATCCAATTGAAATTAATTCTTTTGGTTCAGAATATCACTACTTTCAAGAAAATTGCAATCCACAAAAAAATTTCTTTAAAACTAGAAACAATCGATTTCGGATGGTAGCCTGCACCTACACCGCGCGTTTTCATAAAGAATCAGCACGTTGACTGTAAGTTTTTCTCGTCTTTTCTCCTTGATAAACTCTCGTAAAGCGATCATTGCGGTAGTCATGATTTTTGTGGCAGAAGCAAAAGTCCTGCCTCATTTCAGAAGATACATGTCATGACCTAGCCTGCAAAGTTTTCCATCTTGAACATTTTAGTGATGAGGGAAGTCTTGTGCTACCATTGCATAGACTCCATCTTGAACTCAGGATCTTTGTAATATACCAAAGTCTCATCATCGGTCATCAAACGATGAAAAAGGTCGATTTAGTCTTTACGAAGCCTACACGTTTTTTTGGCCTCCATTCATCTGTCTGACAGGATCAAATTTTCGATTTTGCTTTATTTTTCTGGGAAGTAAGAAATGTGAAGATCATCTTCAGTGGACTCTCTATCCTATCACTTAAACTGCTTGTTCTAAAATTTAACTTTATTCCCTTTCTTTAGAGAAATCTTATCAGGGAAACTCGGGGTGCTCCGAATCTTACTGACGTACTGCATAAGTTATCTTGAGACATGTCGCACCACGCATAGATTTGTTCAAAAACGTTAGTTACTTACTGGTTACTACTAAAATCCTTTGTTCATTTAAAACGATGCCCAATGACCTTCAACTAGTGATTAGGCGATAATACGGATACGTTCGAAGAGATGTAGCTGCTTTTAATCATTTGACATGCGTGTGCGATGTTTTTGACATCTAGTTTAGAAACGCAGACATATCATCTAACATCAGCGTTTTGTCACAGAATTCTGTTGTTTCTTTTCTGAGCTAGTTTCCCTCTTTTTGTAAGAGTTGGTTTACTTGTTAATGACTGTACTCTTGGTATATTATATAACTATTATTTATTAATCTAGATATTTTCAGGTTCAATATGAATGTACAGTGTTTGTAAATCATGCTTGCGTCTGCATTTGCCACAGGATATGCATTAGAATGTTTGTCATGTTACACGAATTACATCGTTGTTATGATGGTTGCCTAATCTTATGTTTTTTAAGAATTAATAAGTCAAAATCAGTGTAGGAATTTAACTAATCTAATTTTAAAAAAAGACTTTGGTACAATAAGCGCAATTAGAGAGAAAGAACGTAAAACAATCAACAAATCTCAGAACAAGATTAACTAAATTGCTAAATGCAGGACAATGACATTTACAATTGACAAATGACAGAAAACAAACACATATTAGTTGTTGAAATAAATCAACAATGCGGCACATCAAAATTAGATTCCATAGCCAACTGGAGCCAGAAACATTTATGAACACTTTGTAGAAGTGAATTAGTCTGACGAAGTGTGAAAACATTTTAAAATGAGCATAGATGACGTAACTGATTAGTTTTTCAAGATTATCTTGAATCTGTCGTAAGTCGAGAAAAATTAGTCTCGAATCCTGGGAACCAAAAAATAACCAAGAATCAGAAATCATGTTTGTTTATTCAAAACACGTGTTACCGCAAATTTTCGCATTGAGCCGCCGAGACTTACAAATACTAACTTGAATTTCCTAGCCCTTAAACCTCTGTAAACTTGCTGTTGTAATTTGAAATTTTAGCAAACTTCAATTACAGTTAATTGAAGCTGAGGTTTGTGAATAGTTTCCTTTCCTTAATAAGAAGTTTAGAAGATTTAATTAAATTTTGCTTTAATGCTTCATGAACTTAAATAATAAGTTGAAAATTTTTTATGAAATTGTTAACTTGGCTTCTTTTTTCAGTTCTGAACAAATTGTAATTACAATTTTGTTTGGTTTAATCTTTATACTGCCTTAAGTTATAAAATTCAACTTCTTGAGTAAATTATACGAAGAGTGAACAAAATTCCTTAAGTAAGATTTTAGATATTTATGTCGTCTTTTAACGTTGATCGTTTTATAAATTCAACTAATATTTCTTTTTTATCTGGAACAGATATAATAAATGACGTTGTACTGCAACAGATAGTAAGTTGAGTGTTCAAGGTAGGTCCAAATCACTTTCTTTTATGTAGATTCTAGGGGCCATCCTTGGGACATCTAAAAGTGTAAACTACCCTTTTGGCTGTAAAAGCTCTAATGTTGCCCGGATACACAAAGTTGAGATAACTTTACCGCTTTGAGTTTTGGATTTTCTAACAGAATATCTTTCAATTCATTTCAGCCTGTTTTTTAATAAAAAACTTAAGAAAAAAACTTTATTATGTCTGAAATGGAGGGGCCAAAAAGTTAAGATTGTAGGATGTTTGGGCTGCAGAGCAGCTATGGTTTGAAGTGTGAGGCTCGAGAATTAAAATTTTTAAGCGCTGGGATTTGGCAAAATGTAAAACACATCTGAAAGGCAAACTAAATATTTTGTACGTTTAGACCTCATTACTAGCTTTACGAAACCATTTCAAGACGGATATGTATCTGGTAGAAGCAATCCAGCCGAAATCTTTTGTTAGAAATAGTCCTACAAGTTGGTTGAATTCAAAGCAGCAGGACAACAGTTTATGAAAGAGAATGAAATCTTGTAAATGTGGATTTGCATACCCTAGTGACATGACAATTTAGAATTTATCCCACGAATACAATTATGCTTTACTTTGGCAAGAAGAACTGTCAAATTGTCGAAATGCAAAGCCTGGATGTAACATATGTAAGTTCATGTAAAAAATCATTTTAGTAGAACTCATGTAAATCAATTGTCGAGTATTACGTCCATGACTCTAAATAAAATATTCTGTGTAATTTTAGAAACAAACATATGTGAAGTTTACATTTTTTTCATCTTACGATAACACTAAGATAATGAATGAGTATAAACACAATTTAACCTCATCTTTAATATTAGAATGCATCCATTTTATCAGCGATGAAAAGTTAGTAAGCAAACTCATTCTTCTAAAATTAAATTTTTTAATCAAGGGGAATTTAAAAACAGTATAAACAAAATATTCGTGTAACGGAAACAGGGCAACCTACCAAAAATGGAAAAAAGTAAATTAACAAATTTATTTACATCAATAGCAACATACTCGTAACAGCCGTAACGTATAAAAAAGTCCCGGATTGAAGAAGTGTGTAACTACAGATTACAGAGGATGTCTATTGAAATGTAAAGCTTCCATTGTTAAAAGAGTCATTCTTTTGTTTTAATATTTGTGTAGACACTTCCGGACATATGTTCGACAAATAGGCATCTGCTGTTTTTAATTTACACTTATCTTATCCAATAAACTCGGTTTACAGAAGCGTCAATTTCATATCTCATTTTAATTAGTAAGAGAATCTTTTAAACATAACCTATAAATAGTGAAACGATTTAAAAAATTTTCTTTAAATTTATAATTAATAAATTTTTCTCACATTACAACCCAAAGTATTTCACTACAGACAGACAGCCTAGGGCGGAGAAATTAAAATTTAAATAAATAAAGGTGTAGCCGTACCCATATCAACGATTATAGCTGCATAAATTTTAACATAACCACACATCTCTACTGTTATTTAAGTGGCCGACATAGTAAAGATTGCTTGTTTTTTTTCCTTAAATCTTAATGAAATCACCAGAAGAATTGGGTGCCAAAATAATTTATTGCTCTTTCTAAATTTAATTTAGTAAATTTAACTAAAAAAAGAATTTAATTTTATATTTTTGATTAATATAAATTTGCGCCCACACATTTAATTCAAAACAATTTAGCATTAAATTAATAATTCATGAAGTAAAGAATGTTGATGGGTGATTCACAACATTAATAATGTGTGTACTATCAAATCGCATGTAGGTGGAGAGACAAAATTCATATAGTGTTTTGCATTGTTAATAGTGTTATGACTTTTGAATATTTAAATAAATCTTTTGTAATAACACTAAAAAGTAATATACCTAATAAAATAGTCAAATTTCTGTCAAAGATATCAATAAAAGGTGTGCTTGAGAACTGTTCCAAATCCTCCGTTATATAACATCAGATCAATGCCATTTCAAATAAAAACAATTTTCATATTCAATAACGTTTTCCATATTATACAGAGTTTCGGTATAATAAATTTTATTTTCAATCAATCCGATAACTAAATGCAAGGTCTACGGTCGAAACAAACAAATAATCACAGCTCTTTCAATGGTGCATTGATTGCTGCTTTTTCGTTAGTTATCGTACACATTTTCTGTTCATGTTTATTAACTGATTAGATCAATCTAAGATTCCTGTAACATTCGGTATTCTTATGCAATTTACCAAAATATTCCTTGGTTAATAGATTCGTTTATATTACTTATACTTGATTTTTTTGTTAAAATAGCTTTGACACTTAGATAATCTCAAACTTATCAAAATCTTTGACATTGAGAAATCTTCATTGGTATTCATCAGGTACATAATATAAATTGTTATTGTTTATGAGAATTTAAAAAGGAGATGTACGGTTTTGCCAAATTCGAAAGTAAGATATCTCTTAGACCGTATCACTCTTTTAGATTTAGTATTGCTTGACACTGAAGAGCTTCACTTCTTTCATTTGAAATGAAATGAAATTGTAGAAAACTCTTATGTTTCAAAATGATAATCCGCATGGATTTGCTAAAAATGTTTAGAATTCGTTCGAGTTGCGGTACTTTTTAATCGAAATTTGTTTCCACTTCTCACAGTTAAACCCAAACTTGGGGATTTTTACACTGAAAGCTCCAGTTTCCTTCCTAAAATGTTCTCGAAATCTTAATAATACAGTGAAAGTTTTGAAGATCTCTTTCTTCCAGAATTAACTTGCCCTTTTCCATATTAATTAGGTAAGAAGATTAAGATTTTCTTGCTGTTCGAGATATATCTCTCGATTGCAACCTGTTTCCAGTTCTCGCCCAAGCGAGGAAATTTCTACCAAAATCCCCATTTTCCCCCATAAAATGCTCTTAGAATCTACATAACCGAATAGTTTCCAAGATTGTTTTCTTGCAGAATGATTTTGCCAATTTGCATATTGAATTTGATAAAAAGGTTCAAGATTTTCTTGCTATTGAAGGTATTATAACTCTTAATCTGTTTCCAGTCCACCTAGATAGTCTTAATAATTTCTACACCGAAAGCTTCCTTTTCCTCCTTGAAATGCTCTCGGAATCTACATAACTGAAAAGTCTCTAAAGTCCCTTTCTTCCAGAATTACTTTGCCTGTTTACACAAGAATTTGGTAAGAAGGTTCAAGATTGTCTTGCTATTCGAAATATGATACATTTCAATCGGAACCCGTTTCCAGTCTTCACAGATAGTCTAAGCCTAAACATAAGAATTTCTACACTGAATGTTCAATTTTGCTTCCTTCCAAACTTATTTGAATATGGTAAGGACATTTAGAATTTTATCGCTGTTCGAGGTATTATACCTCTTAATCGAACTCTTTTTTCAGTCCTCCTGTAAATTCTAAGCCTGAACTAACGAATTTCTACACTGAAAGCTTCATTTTCTTCCTTAAAATGCTCTGGGAATGGACATAATCAAAATGTTTCATTTTTCCAGAATGATTTTGCCCATTTCTATATGAATTTCGTAAATTTAAGATTTTCTTGCTATTCGAGGTATTATAACGATTAATCGAAATCTGTTTCCAGGCCTCCTAGACAGTCTAAGCCTGAATTCCTACACTGCAAGCTATTTTTTCTTCCTTAAAATGTCTTGGAATTGATATAACTAAAAAGTTTCTAAAATTCCTTTCTTCCAGAATTATTTCGCCCGTTTCCATAAAAATTGGTAAGAAGGTTGAAGAATTTTTTTGTTATTCGAAATGATACCTTTTAATCGGAACCCGTTTCCACTATTTTCATACAGTTTAAGACTAAACTTGAGAATGTTTACACTGAAAGATCAATTTTCCTCTCTAAATCGCTCTTAGTATTCATACAACGGAAAAGTTTTCAAAATTGCTTTCTTCCAGAATTATTGTGCTCACTTCCATAAGAATCTGGTAAGGAGATTTAACATTTTCTCGCTTTTCGGGATATTATGCCTCTTAATCGAAATCTGTTTCCAGTCCTTCTGTAAAGTCTAAATCTGAGCTTCAGAATTTCTATACTGAAAGCTTCATTTTCTTCTTTAGAATGTTCTTGGAATCCCCATAATTGCTTTCTTCCAAAACTATTTTGCCCACTTCCATAAAAATATGGTAAGGAGATTTAAGATTTTCTCCCTTTTCGGGATATTATACCTCTTAATCGAAATCTGCTTCCATCCCTTCTGTAAAATCTAAACCTGAACTTGAGCATTTCTATACTGAAAGCTTCATTTTCCTCGTTAAAATGTCCTTGGAATCTCCATAACCAAACAGTCCCCATAATTGCTTTCTTCCAGAACTATTTTACCTACTTCCATAAGAATTTAGTAAGGAGATTTAAGATTCTCTTGCTATTCGGGATATTATACCTCTTAATCAAAATCTGCTTCCATTCTGTGCTCCTAAGCTTGAGAATTTCTATACTGAAAGCTCCATTTTCCTCGTTAAAATGTTTTTGGGATCCTCATAACCAAAAGTTCTCCGTAATTGCTTTCCCGAGAATTATCTTTCCCACCACCATATCAATTTGGTAAGAAGGTTTAAGATTTTCTTGCTGTTCGAGATATTCTACCTCTTAATCGAAATCTGTCTCCAGTTTTCCAAGATAATCTTAAACCGGAACTTTAGAATTATTATACTAAGAGCTCTATTTTCCTGCATAAAAGACGGTTCTTAAAAAGTACATAACCAAAACGTTTCCAAAATAGCTTTTTTCAAGATTTATTTTGCCCGCGCCTGAATGGATTTGCTAAGGAAATTTAAGATTTTCGAGGTATTGCACCTCTGAATCAAAATCTGTTTTCAGTCTTCCCAGATGGTATAAACCTGAACTTGAGAATTTTTACACTGAAAGCTCCAATTTCTCCTCGAAATAATATTGTTTAAATTGACATAACGTGAAAGTTTGCGAAATTTCTTCTTTTCTTGTTTTGACCACTCAGGTTTTTTGTTGTTCGAGGTACGGTATCTTTTAATCGCATCTGTTTCCAGTTCTTATATCCTGTTTCTACGAATCTCTATGTAGAGAGCGTCAGTTCTTTTATTAAAATGCTCTTAGAATTTACCTAAAATCCTTTCCGTCCAGAGGTACCTTGCCCATTTGGCAAGAAAATCTTAATCTGCTCTTCAAGATCTTTACGCTAAGAGCTTCAGATCATTCCTTAAAATTCCCTTGGAATTTACATAACTTAATGGTTTGCAAAGTCCTTTGCTTCCAGAATTATTTGCCTTATCTACATACGGATTTGGAAAGAGAATCCAGAATATCTTTAATGTTCATAGGGATTTCTCTTAATACAGATCTGTTTTTAATTCTTACGGTTGATCTAAGCTTGCTTTTTAGAATCTTTATGCTGAGAGCTCCAGTTCTTTTCTTAAAATGCTCTTAAAATTTACCTAAATTGAAGATTTGCAAAATGCTTTCCATCCAAAAGTGTTTATAGATTTGGTAAGAAAAATTAAGATTTACTTACTGTTCGAAGTATCTTTTGATCAGGAAGTCTGCTTCTAATTCTTACAGTTAATCTAAATCTGTCTTTCAAACTCTTTGTGCTGAGAAGTTCATTTCTTAAAGTTTCCTTGAGATTTAAATAACGTAAAGGTTTGCCAAATCCTTTGCTTCCAGAACTATTTTGCCTATCTATATATAGATTTGGAAAAAGAATCCAAGATATCTTTAGTGTTCAAGGTTATATCTCTTAAACGAAATCTGTTTCTAGTTCTTACGTTTAGTCTAATCCTGCTTTTAGAAATCTTTACGCTAAGAGCTTCAGTTCATGCCTTAAAACGCCTTTGAGTTTACATAATGTTAAAGTTTGCAGAATTCTTTTCTTCCAGAACTATTTTGCCCACCTCCATATAGATTTGGAAAGAAGATTCAGGATACCTTTACTATTCGAAGAATCCATTAATCGAGATCTGTTTGTAGTTCTCACAGTTAATCTAAGCCTGCTTTTTTGTAATCGCTATACTGAAAGCTCACAGTTATTTCCTTAAAATGCTCTTGGAATTTACCTAACGTGAGAATTTGCAAAATTGTTTTCGTACAGATTATTTTTTCCACCTCCTTACTGATTTGGTAAGATCTAAGATTTGCCTACTGCTCAAAGCATCTCTCAATCGATATCTGTTTTTAGTTTTTTTAGTTAGTCTAAGAAGGCTGCTTTTCGTCCCTTAATTTTTTTTAAAATTTAGAATCTAGAATTATTTTGCTCATTTCTTCACAGACAGTTTAAGTTCAAACATAGGCATTTCTAGAATGAAGATTCAATTTCCTTCTACAAAATGTTCTTGGAATCTATACAATGTAAGCGTTTCCAAAACTTAAACTGTTTGAATTCGCAGTTTAATTTAAAATATTCCACAACTATCTCCTTCCAGAATTATTTTGCTCAATTCATCACAGATAGTCTAAGTCCAAACTTTGGAATTTATACATTGAGGGCTCGTTTCTCTCTACGTAATGTAAAAGTTTTTAAAATTGCTTTCTTACAGAATTATTTTGCTCACTTAACAGACAGTCTAAGCTCAAACTTGGAAACTTTTGTATGGAAAGCTTTCATCTCGCTGCGTGGAATGCTCTTGGAATCTATAAATTAACACCTTCAAAAACTGTTTTCGTACAGAATTATTTACTCACTTTAAAAATAGTCTAAACCTGAACTTGAGTATTCCTACACGGAAAGCTCTATATTCTTTCTTAAAATGCTCTTGTAATCTACATAACGTAAAAATTTCCAAAACTGTTCTCTTGAAAAATTATGTTGTAAGAAGGTAAGATCTAGCATTCGTTTACTGTTTAATGTATAGTGGTTCTTGTTCGAGATCTATTCCTAGTTTCAAGATTCAGCCTAAATCTAAATTTAGGAAGTTTTACACAACACTACTTGTTTTCAGAATTGTTTTCTTTTACAGACAAAAGAAAGTTTTAAAATGAGTCTAATGTTTTTTACACTTCCGGGTAGGTATAATGGCTTAACAAAGATTTATTTGCAATACTAGATTTTTGCCAAAATATTTGTTTGGGTAGCTTTATGTTGAGAACTTTTGCTACATATTTGATTAAAATGTTCTCGATGAAATTAATTAAGGGGCTGGCAAAGCCATTCTAAGTTTATTTATTTGTTGAAGTATTTCAATTCTCCATTAAGGTCCAAATAACCTTTTCAAGAACTGGGGTTTAGATGTTGGAGACTCCCCCTTTTCAATTAAGTTGCTATTGCAATTTAAACAATTTTAAGTTGTCCATAATAATTCGCTAAAGCAATTTGTTTACAATTCAAGATCTGTTCCAATATTTGGGTAATTTGGGTTTTGGTAAATTTATATTAGAAGCACTAGCTTCTTGCACATTACTTATTTAAAAATCTTTAAAATTATACTTTCCTAGTTATTTTCTCACATCTTGAAGAATTTTGTAAGAAAGTTCAAGGTTGACTTTCTTCCCATGGTAGCCAATATTGATTTCTGATATTCTGAATTGGACAAAAGTTTCAGACCAACAAAGTTTTAATTGTGAATATTAGAATTAATTGAGCAAAATTAATTATTGCGGCGCTGTATCAAGGCCATTTTTATCTTAGTTGACCTCGTATATTTTACACTTTTGCACAGTTTGCTAATTAAAACTTTTATAATTCCATAATTCCCAAGTTTCTATATGAAAAATGACTCTACAAAATTTAATATCCACTTTAATTGCCAATATAGCACGAAATTAATCTCCTCCAACAAAGCACTTTAACACTAGGGAAAATTTATTAAAGAGGTGTGGATTTCGTTGGCAATTAACCCAATTTTCTACTAAGGTAAGTTCTAATGACATGAAGTGTTTAAGCTCTAAATTTTTTCTTCCGGAACACAATGCGGAAGAAATTCAATTAGTAGTAAATTTATACAGTTTTGTATTCTTTTCCTCTGAAGTTATGTAGTATTACTGTAAGGAATTCTCAATTATTTTTAATAATAACAAAAACTAATTCAGACGAGACTAATTAAATAACTACGTTATGTAAACACGTTTCTGCGAAAGAACGTTAGAAAACAAAAAAGCTGTTGTTGTTTCATTTGCTTTTATAATAGTCGTTAGATAATGCACGTGTGTTCGTATCACGTTTAGTACAAGCATATGTGTGTGACGTATAGATATTTAACTACCATTATAAGCAACAATCGGGAAAATTACAATGTAATCAGACCTAGAACGCGCGTCAGCGAAACCGTAAGGTAATTGCGTTCTATTCTAATGTCGGAAGGAGGAGACGATATATAAACTTTAAGGGTCAAGGTATAAACTTTAAGGACCTTGAGTTAAAATTAGTCTTTTTTGATCGTAATGATCAAGGGAAGGATTTCCGGTACCACCATTACCGTATATTATACAAGTTTTTCAGAAGCGTTGAGTTTCTTTTATAAAACTGTCTAACCTACTATTACAAAACTTTTTTGCTGATACGTAAATCTACCTTTTGTTTGTCCCTAAAAAAGAATCTTATTTACCCTAATGATCATTTCAAGGAAATATTTAATTATAATGTATATTGGCCTGTATGGACAAAATGTGAGAAATCTGAATTCTAAACACTGCTTGAATAAAATAATCTTTTAATTTAATGTAGGTAATATTGCAACAGTCATTTAATCTAACCTTCAAACTAAAAAGATTCCTCGTCATTGATTTACATAATTCTTGTTACATAAATAAAAAAACCTTGTTAACCTAACTCAATGTATAAACAGAAGAATATTAGAAAAATTTAATCATAAACTTCAAATTAAATGCAGGATGTCTATTGCAGAAGTAAGCAGATCGTGATGAATTCAATCATGTCACAAAAAGCATGTGGGGCTTTTCCTCACCTTTTCGACTGCTTAGAATATGCATGGAGGTTTGGAAACGTCCTACGATAATTAGGAGTCTGAAATGCCTCTGCTAAATTTGGAATATGCTTCTTTACCATTTCAGATAGTGCTTCAGTTCGTCATTTCAATTCCATAAGCTCTAGAGCAGAGATGGGCAACCAATGCCCCCGGAGTCTATTGGGCCACATAAGCTTTCAACCGAAACTATCTGGAGAATTATTACTACCAGGAAATACAACGGTCAATTTTTGTTGTTGTTGATGGCGTCACTCCACTATGAAACCAATAGTGTTTTAATAAATAAGAATCTAAGTAATTTACATACGATAAGCAATGCTAATGATATCTTAGAGATAAAACTTCACGTTATAATACAAGTGTCATCGAAAGTGTAAACCGCCAACGTACATAAAGGTGTTTTTATCACTACTAATTGAAAATTCAACCAAAACCGATTTGAGCTTTCGTTGACCAACTCTCCTCTAGAGTTTCAGCAGCATTGCAATCTTTTTCAGGCTCTCTTTGGTAGATTGGTGCTATCTACGTGTTTACGTCTAGACTTCGCTTCTGCGTTTTGTTAACACGGTTACTGTTTGGTTTCCCTTGTTCAAAAAGCATTCACTCCTTTTGAGTTAAAAATAAAATATCTTGCATCATACCTAACAAGAAACCAAAGAACACCTAAAAGTGATCTTAAGAATACTTTCAAACATTCACCAAATATTTTTCTTTCGGAAATATAGCCCTCGAGAAGGCGAACGTTCTTTACACATAACACTTATATTCCAACACATCAAAATTATCGTTACTTCGTTTCATTCTTGCAGCATCTGTTGCAACTGCATGGCCATACCATTATTAGTTGCACGAAAATTGCATAATCTCAATATCACCCGTTTAAAATTTATAATTCGAGAAATTAGACAAGCAATTCGATTCCTCTTTTTCGTGGCATAATCAAACATTGATTATATCATCGTCGGTTGATCGGTTGATACACCACTCTGTAACGTTCACTTATTGCTTCCGTTACATGCGTTGTATTTAATCTGTGTTTTCGGTGTGTTCTCGTATTTTCTTAATAGTTTACTCTCGTTAGAGGGAGCTTTTTTGATAGTGATAAGTCCATACTGAGAGGTTGATTAACTATTATGTCGTTCGAAAATGCTTTTTGAACTCTTAAAAAATATTTTATTATCTGTTGCTTAGTAAAGTACAATAATCAGATAGAACAAATTATATACAGTGTGTCCGAAAAGTATGGAATATCCTATATATATCTCAGTAAATATGCATTTTATGGAAAAATGTTTCCTATAAAAGTTGTTCAGTGTTTAGTTTTACATTACAGGGAAATACCAAATAACTATTTTTTAAAAAAAAACAAAAGCGCAACGAATAATGTTTCAATTTTTTTTTAAAGGAAGGTATCCCTTTATTGTACTCATTTGATAGAGAATGCTTTTTTTCTCTTTTCAATGGTTAAAACTTTGATACACTTGCATAAGTAAATTATGATTAAAACACAAAAAATTGTTTGAAAGTTTATTTCAATATTCATCTGTTACGAATTGAAAATTTTGTATAACTACACTCTACAGATCATAGAAGGTGTTCAAAGTGTGCACCATTCACAGCTTGGCAATGATAAAGTCGTCTTTCAAATTCGTTTACTGCATTTTGAATCGTTTCTGGTGTGATAGCTCTAATCTCTGTTCTAATACGGTCTTTTAGAGTTTCAATATCTTAAGGCATATCGACATAAATCTTATTTTTGAGATAGCCCCACAGAAAAA
>VTPC01002111.1:0-15109 GCA_011009095.1 Ignelater luminosus
AAAAAAATCTTGTTTATTTGTGTTGAGGATTTACGTGAAGATGAAAGAATAGGCTGGAATAACAAGACGTTATCTAATCTATTTACAAGTGACTAAATTCGTATGAAGAGAAGTTTCGGTTTGAGAAGTAGAAGCATTGTCAGCATATGCGTTGTCAAACTCTTCAATAATATCCAGCTAATTCATCTAATTTTGTAAAGCAAACACTCATTTCGCTCAACGGATCTAGCTGTAGATCTGCAATAGTAATTCTTCCTTGCCTTTCGTCTTGCATAGCACAGCGAAGCAAAGGTCGCTTCTTTTGAACGTTTCTCCCAAGTTTATAACCTCTTATCATTTACTCGTAATTTAATTTATCTCCCAAAGGACGATTAATCTCTATTTCAGAATAAGTTGATCACACAAGTGAATATAATAGCAGGAAAGAAGAAAAACAACATCTAAAAAAATAATTCGCTTCCCCCCCTCTTCTTAAAAAAATAGAAAAAAAAACAATTCTAAATTCCACAGCGGATAGCTATATTTCTTGAGTAGCCCTGACATCTACTCCGGTTTGCGGTGCAGCGTCCCATTTAAGGCTTCGATGAGGGTGGAGAACTCCAGAAACGAATTTAATTTTTCTCCTACGGATAATCAAAACCCTTCTATGGTGGAAGGAGGCCCACCTAAACACCCCTAGCATTTGTTTAAATCAAACATCAATCATGCGACTAGTTCGAGTAATAGTAAAATGTTTTGTAACTCGTTTTATATTATTAAGAAAGTAACGAAAGATTTATTTCTCCCGAGACAACCCTTTTAGCATTGAGCGAATAATAAGGGCAGAAGTCGGCTCGGTTAGAGCCGTCAGAAAGATCAAGGCAATTCTGTTAGTAGAAACGTCAAACTTTAGAGACCAACCGGTAACGGTAATCCCTCACGAAAGGATTAATTATACCAAGGAAATCATTTCACATAGAGACCTCCTAAACTGTTCTACTAAAAAAATAGTAGAAGCATTGAGTATGAAAAACGTATGACGACAAGACGGAATGATGTGTCTGTAAATACTGCTTTTATCTTACTTACTTTCAACCGTCTAAAGCTACCGGATCGAATCAGAGTGCCCCTATACAGCTTGGACGTAAGATTCTACATCTCAGCGCCGTTAAGATGCTACAGATGTTAGTCCGTCGGTCATATCTCTACTAATTGCAAGAAAACGTTTTTCTGTCATTGTAATAAGCCCCTGCACGAGAATGCAGAATTTAGAGAGCCGTTTGGTTGTGTCAATTGTGAAGGCATCTTTATCCCTTCAATGTACGGTATACAAGCTGGAAATAAAATTAAGACAATGCAAACGCTAAAGAAGATTTCATTTGCAGAAGCTAGAAAGGAGGTCATGCCAAAAGGAGAACTTTCCTACTCACAAGTATCTGCAAAGTTTTCTAGTCGAGCGTCAGATATAGGACGTATTGAATTCTTGATACCTCAAATAATTGTAACGGTAGTAAAAGAAGTTGGATCTCTTTTAAAAGCTCAACTTCTTTAGTCAGGCACAACTCCACCCAGAAACGATGGCACTTCTAGTAGCAATCTGTCCTTTCTCTCTTCCTGTGCAACGTTTTAGAAATCTGCTACAAGCGCTGTTGGTATTTCACCTTCCTCTGGTACAATTCTTCTGAAACCCACCATGCTAGCTCCTTTCAAATCAGGGAAGCTAAAGTCCACTCAAACGCAATGAGTTTGTTTCTACTAATCCTGACAGTGCAAAAGAGGAAGATTTATTTCTAATCGACTCGAGCGCAGAATCTAATGAGGAACTGTCAACCGAGAAAAAAAAGAAAAAAGGATGACCATTAGGAAAACCTCGCAATAGCCCTTAGAGTGGGCTACTTACCTTCCATTTATTTAATATACTTTGTATATCTTTTAACACCTGTACGATGATCCTTTTACGTTTGTTCGTAACCATTCTTCCGCAATGTCTCTTGTAACTAACACCATAATTCAGGTTAACTCCAACGGATTAATCCATCATCATGCCAGAATTAAAAAGATCATTGTCGACAAAAATTTCTTTTGTCTGTGTCTCCAAAAAACTAAATTGATAGCAGGTCAGTTGTCTAACCTTAGAGGTTTCTCGTGTCACAGAACGGATAGTCCTGATTGCAATGATAGCTATCTTTATCTAATAGGACATCTCTGTAACCATAATAACCCTACAAGTTGTCGCTGTAAGAATTACTTATCTAGTTTGCATGTTCTTTTGCAATATATACTTTCCACAAGGTCCTGAGAATTCGGTTAGTATCCAAAACATAATCGACCAGTTACCTCGTCCATATCTTCTCTTGGTTAATTTTAACGCGCATAATAACATATGGTGATAAAATCATACAAGTAAAGTATTGTTATGTCGTTTTGAACTTTTGCATAATCATCCGGGTTTTGGTTGCAAGTTCTGCTTTAAGCGCATTTACTTAACCTGAATTTATTATTCCGTTTTGGTTTATAAAATTTATTCAGTCATACTTTTATGGTTATCAAACATTTTGTTCAAGGCTTCTTTGAAGTTCTTTGTTAAAAGTAAAATGCATTTAACAATCTGTTTTATGTTTCTTCATTGCAAGAATATTTTATATTTGGCTTTCATTGATAAATTCGATATTATAGTTCCTTTGTCCAAATTATCACGATACGTGATTTTTAGTAAATCTGGGCAAACTAAATACTTCGTATGGCTTTGCTCTTCTTAGAAATCGTTATTTATGTTTTAGGGCTTTAATAGTCTATCGTCAGCAATCCACGGCCGAACAAAAGGCTGTTTTAAAGTAAAGAAATTAGGTGTGGAAAATTTTTATTTCTTATGGGCTATTTGTGTTTGATTTGACTTAGCATTGTGTAACTGGCTTTGATATTTTGTTGCAACTGTTGGGTTGATCAAAACAGTTGGTAGTAAAGACGAAAGAGTTCCATTTTTGGTTTTGAGCGGGACGCTCGCGCCTTGAGCGCGGTGCGTTTGCCGCTAGTTCGGTCGCTAACAACAATTTTTCTGTCGTGAATTCGCCCTATTGAGTTTTTGGTGTAGTTGCTAGATATTTTCTAGCAGGAGGTACAATTATGGCAGCGACAATTTTGTCGGATCTGGCTTTAGGATTCACGGACGACGGGAGCTTACCCTGAATATCTGTGTGGAAATGTACCTCAAATAAGTGTCAATGGACACAGTGTTGGCCGCATCGACGTTAAAACAAACCACTTTGTGGGAATAATTAGTTGCGACGAGCTATTAGAAATTTTTGCTGTTTGAGAAATTATTGTTTTATCTTTTGGAATAAAATTTATCATCATGTCATCTGGTGGGAAATTCTTCATCAAGAAAAGGAACTCCGTTTCCCATTTCCAACTTTAGTGGAACTATTTTGGTTCCGGATATCTTGTGTGATGTGTAAAGTACACTCTCTTTTGTGGTTTTAAATTAAAGTCAGTGTTTTGTGAAAATGGTCATTATAGTGTTTTAAAATTTTTGTGAATTTAGTTTTATTAGTAACAAACACCGATCTTTTAACAATGTTATCTTTTTGCCCTTTATGGGATTACTGGAATCTTACGGATGAATTGCAAATTGTTTATGAGTAACAATTGTTTTAATATGTTTTTTTGTAATGTTCTTTTGTAAACTTTGAGACAGCGATTAAATTTGATATTTACATAAGTCAGGATAGGATTATAAATGTTTTCCGGAAAAAGGGCTGATTTTATTATTATTATTATTATTATGGTTGGAGATTAATTCTCACTAACTTTATTGTTCTTAATATATATTTTGAGAATTTCTTTTTGTTTAAGTATTGCAAATTTATTTTCAGATTACTATTTAGCGTTTATCATTTAATGGTTATTTTGTTTTGCTTAATAGTTTTTTTTTAAGTTTAATAACGAACCCTTCAGGTTTCGTTTGAATATGATTATATCATTTTTCTTTCTGTAAAGTTTTAAAGTGTTTGTGTTTGTAATTGATGTTATTCAAATTTATTTTATCATTCTGTACTGAATTACTTTCAATGTTACGAACTGAATTAATTTATGTTTTCATGAACTTTTTTAACTTTTAATCATTTTTTTTCTTGCATATTGAAGATGTAATAAACCGACTGTGTTTCATCTATTTTGGCATTTTATTTGTTAAGCTTTATTTGTGTAAACAATCAGGTAAGGTATTGTGTTAATGAGTGTCCCAGGTTTCCAGTAATAAAGAATCAAACTTGTTGCTTCTAACAATTTAAGAGTGTTATAGAGTTAACGTTTTGTAAAGTTTATTTTAATCATGAGAAAGAGAGAGAGAGATGTTGAAGTTATGTTGCCCATTATGATATTTTATTATCTCATGTTTTTGGTGTTGATGATAATTTTATTATTGTATGTCTTGTGTTAACTAATGAAGCCAATGTAAGCTTCGTATAGAGTGGAGAGTGCATTTTAGCATCCAAATACAATTTTAAGTTTCTGTATACAGGGTGATACTTCCTATGGCCACCCATATACAGGGCTTTCGCCGATGTGGGGACAGGTCGGCGAATTATTTCTTTTTAGCATAACTGTTTCCTGGCGCCCTTTTGGTATCTCTTTTAGGCTTTTCAGCTAAAAGCTAAGTTTTAGGCTCAGGTAGGATCATCAAAGCCTGGGTTATTTACTATTTTGGAACCTACTCCCGTCTTTGACATGAGCTATGGGCTTGAACATCTACCGATATCTGGCTTATACGGGACTTGTGCATACTTTTGGGCATTTTCCCGTTACAGTATACAAGGAAGGGTCATTGAAGACTTAGTAATGAAAACAATTTAATTGTCTTAAACAACAAACACCCTACATATATCAATGCAAGATCTAATTCATTTTCCTATATAGATCTCTCTATTTCTCCACCTACCTTGGTACCTAAATTGGAATGATCTACAGATGAAGAAAACATATTTTCCAATCCCATCCCTATCTGCGTTTTGTCTTCTTCAATAACACACCAAAATCATTCTCTCCGCGCTGACTATCCAAAAAAAAGTGAACTGGAATAATTTCATAAACTCCATCCCGAATCATATTCTTGAGAAAATGCCCGCAACCATTATATCAGCGTCTTTGGAAAGTACGTCGAGATCATCGGGACAACGGGAACCGGGCAGCTCTCGGCAGGGATATTTTCCGGCACGGAAGTATCCCGACACGGATCTCTCTCGGTGTGGATTTCTCCCGGTACGAATATTTCCTGGGTCTCGACTATGTTTAGTCTACAATATCATCTAGTAACATAATACTGAGCTGCTTATAACCAGTCATCAGCGAGAGAGCTTGTTAGATGTTAGATTAAAGGTTAGGTTAGCGGTTAGGTTAGATGTTAGGTTAAAGATTAGGTTAGAGGTTGGGTTAGAGGTTATAACCAACTCAATATTATGTTACTACATGATATTGTAGACTAAGCATAGTTGAAGCCCCAATTCTACCTATATGTCAAATCTACGCCAAGAGATATACTTACCGGGAGAGATCCGTGCCAGAAGATATTCGTGCCGGGAGAAGTCCATGCCGGGAAGATTCTGCGCCGGGAAAAAACCTGAGACAACGAAGAAAAAGTTCAGTGCCTTAGTGGAAGGCAAAAATCGCACAAGCAGTAAAAAAAATAGAAATGAATTTAAAAGAAACCTTACAAGCAAAAATTCTATCGATTTCAAGCACCGACATCTTAGAGGAACATTTTCACAAAGTCAGCAGTTCTGAAAACAACTCCCAGACTTTTCAAAATATGAAGGACAACCTAAAGGAGCCACTTGACTACCAGACGAATGATCTGCTTAATTTCAATAAACAGCTCACCATGGAAGAACTAAATAAGGCCCTGGCTTCATGTAGTGAATCTTCCCCCGGTCTGGATGGAATTACCTATTCTATGTATAAACATATTCCGCTCTCGACGAAAGCATATCTCCTTCGAGTATACAATAAGATCTGTACGGCTGGCGAATATCGAGACAGCTGGAAAACCGACAGAACAGTGCCATATCTTTCACATATAGGCAGTCGCCTACTCAATAACATATAAGAGGACGTGATATTTGTATGTCCAATTTTTAGCCTGCAAATTACAACCTGCTCACGGCGATTTAAATCGTAGGATACATGATTTTTCCCATCCGTAGTTTAAATTGTTTTAGTCTAGAGTTACTAATGTCCCAGTCTTGACAGTCTTAATTTTTTATTTTTGCATATATTGGGCAGGTCATCCATTCTTACTGATACACCATCGATAACGGTATTGGCTGCGGCTGATTTTGCGGTGTTATCAGCTACTTCATTTTCCTGAATACCTAGATGGTTCGATATTCAAGTAAATAGAGTGTTGTAGCCATTTCCGACTAATGCAACTGTTAGAGCCACAATACCTTGAGCCATACCATCATGATTGCAGATGTTAGATCTTAGAGCTTCAAAAGTACTTTTGAATCCGTACAGATTACGTATTTTTTATGTCTTGGCAGCTACTAATGTATAAACGAGCTTGTGGAACGGCTAGGAGCTTTGCATTAAATATGCAAATAAATTTCATCTCCCGCTGTAAACGCCCATCCTATTCTCTCTGGTGTCTTGGAAACATCTGTGAAGATAAACCGATAAGCTTTGTACGAGGTTTACAACTTTTTAAATAACTGTGTATATTGTAAGTGCGTCGTTGTTTTTTGCTAAAGGTGCTTAAGCTGGAAATAATCTTAGGACGGTAACTATTCCAGAGACGCATCTCACTAATACGCTTAACGCTTGACGTGGAGCCTTGGGGAATGCCGTTGGCGATCGCAACGAATGATGGCAGGACGTTACCTAGCCTTACCTAAAGTTTCCGGGTGTTAAAAAAATCTCTTTATAAGGAAGGTCATATTGCCCCGTACTCCCCAACTGTATTCATAATGGTACACCTCCACGGCATGTAGTATGTAGTATCGAAAAACAGCTACAGTATGTTGTGAGCGGAAAAACTATTTTGTACAACATTTTCCAGTACAACTAAATTGTCTACAGTAGAACGGTTGCGATGTGACTCGAGTTGGCACGACAATGAAAGATTTTGACTTTTACGAGCCACTAATCTGTAATTAACCATCTTTTCGAACAGTTTTCCCAAACACCTGGTCAGAGCGATCGTACTGCACATACTTACTGAATACAGAAATACAACGATACCTGGCAGAACCTAGCACTTCCAAATACCATCGAGGACTGCTTCAATATTAATATGTATGCAAAATTTCTCCCATTTTTGCCTAGAACTGATCTGTTTAACAAAATAAAATTTACGTATTTACTTCTAGGTATTTTTTTAACCACTTTATCTATTTAGGCTTTTTTTTTCTAGTCTAGTAAATTGCTACACACCTGAGCTTTTTGCTGTCTGTGATATTTTTCCTTATCTTATACCAAATGTTTTATTTATGATAATTTATTACAATATATCCTTTACTAGTCTATCATCTTAAGTACCTGATTTCTTTTTCGTTTTTTATGATCATTTTCTCACTCTTTACCGAACTTTTTAATCTGTGACAATACAGGGTGTTTCCTAATAATAACAAAAAATTTTAAGACATAATTTCTTGGCAAATTATAATTTAAAAAGTACATATAAACAAGTGTCTTAAAATGCATCCCTTCCGAGATACAGGGCGTTAGAATTTAAAAAAGAATTGGTTTTTTGTTATATTTGTGTTATTTATTATAATGGTTTTTTTTCAGTTTTGGCCCAAGCTTATATCATATTATTGTAAATTTGATAAATTTCCCACTTTCCTATTTAATTTAAGATAAAAAAGTATTTTTTTTGTCTCCTAAAACGCATCGTTTTCGAGAGAATTTGAAATGCAGATTTTCCTGTATTAACACAGTTTCGTACATTTCACCAGCATTTATTAAAATAAAATTGTTTATTATGCACAAGGCTCAGTATTTAATTTCACCATTAAATAAGATGTTCAAAATGGACACCTGTAGCTGCTATGCAGACCTGTCAGTTTTCTGACTTGAAACTGACGTACTCTGTCGAAAATCCCGGCAGTATTACGTATTACGCCCTGTATTTCGGAAGGGTGCATATTAGGACACTTGTTTATATGAACTTTTTACTTATAATTAACCCAGGAACTATCTGTTAACATTTTTTACCATCATTAGGAAACACCCTGTATATTGTAGTACATAGCCTGTGATATTTTGTATACTGTTTCGTTAGCGTGATATTCATGGTAGTAATACTCACTTGTGGCGTCAGCTTGCTCCTTGCCACCTATTATGTGCAGCTAATGACCGTAGCAGTCGATGCTGCATAATTTAAAAAAGAATAACATGAATAGTCTACAGATTGCCTTCAACACCTTAATAAGATCCAAATTGGAATATATACCTATAATTTGGAATCCATATGATGTTTATCAGATTTTCAGAATTGAAAGAATTCAAAATAGATTTTAAATTTATTGTCATTAATTATAAACTGAGTTGACTTTAAACTACAGATAATTTACAAATAATCCAATTTTAATAAATTTAAAATTTAAAAATGTTCTTTATTTAAGCAGGAATGAAGAGGTTATCAGCTTCGTCTCGTGAGCTAGACTTTCCCCCTCAAAGATAAAATATCTCTTTATTTATTTGTACCATAAATTATCATTATATTTGTAATATTATTTTAGAATTATTTACAAAGATAGATATTATAAGTACCTAAATCATATTTTTCCACATAGACTGTCAGAGCTATCATTATAGGTTTATGAATGCTGAGTGCTTCGTAGTGGCTTTTCACCACAGTCCAAGGTACAAACTATTCCCATCTTCTTTACACACCAGCATTGGTCACAACCTCGTTTCCATGTAGAACCAACTGTACAATTGCTCAACTTGGGATCTTGATGGGATGCGCTAGAAGTTAATCACCGTAAGTGTGCTATGCAGGGTGTCCCAGAAACGAACGGAGGTCTCCTTAACAAAGATAGATCCTAAAATGCACCATTTCGCAGATACACAGCGTGAAAGCTGAAACTTGAGATATTACAAACGAAAGTCTTTACGTAGTTTTTACTCATGGTTTATAATGTTGCGTAAAAAGATCGTAATATCTTACGTTGTTCTTGTGATGTTAAAAAAGCAAAAGGTTTTAAATAGAAATCTAATACTCAAGAATATAATGAACTAAATCTGCTGTATAATTCCGTTCGTTTCAGGAACACATTGCGTTGTACAAAATTAAACACAGATCATCAGGTTACTGCTAGGGTTGGCAATTAACCGCTTCAATTTGTTTTCTTATTTTTTTTCAAATGACTCACTGGGAGCTTCAATGTAATTCCATATACATATAGGTACATTCGAAAATTAAGCTAAGTAATTCAGACTTAAAGTTTTTGTCGTTTATTGTGTTTGCGCTTAGTTTCTTGGTTACAGATTTAACATTTTCCTTGAAGATATTTACAGTCTGGGTTCAGAATATTTGTAGACAGCTATATCTACTTATCCATCCTGTAAAATCTAAACATTAATGCAACGCAACATACTACATTAATTATCATTCTTCTCTTCGTATCTTTATATTACTTATTTGTTTCTATATATTTACCTAAATTTGATTTTATAACTATAAATCAGAATAATCTTTGAGCCTAACTTTTGTAAAGCTTTATATTTTTCATTATACGAGGGTTGCTATTTATATTTCTGGCCTAACAATGAAAAAACAAGTATTTATGATCGAAACTAGTTTTATTGTTTTTCAAAATATTCTCCATTAAGATTGATACACTCTTCCATGCGTTTGAACCAATTTTCGAAGCACTTTTTCCACTCTGTTTAAGGCAGCTCCAAAATATGCGTTTTGAAACAAAAAACGGCTTCTTCTGGTGTTGAAAATCGTTGACCACGCAGTTTGTTTTTGATGTACGGGAATAAAAAGAAGTTATTGGGTGCCAAATCAGGGCTGTATGGTGGATGGCCCATCAACTCGACCTTCTGGCTGGTTAAATATTCAATTGCTTGAGCAGCGGTGTGAGAGCTTGCATTGTCATGATGAAGAATGATTCGCCTCTTTTTTGAAGTTTTCCGAATTTCTCCAATGACTTCTGGCAAACAAATGGTTGTGTACCATTCAGAGTTGACCGTCTTACGTTGCTCTAACGCCACTGTTGCCACATGACCGGTAATGCCAAAGAAACAGGCAACCATTTGCTTCGATGTGCTTCTTCCGCGAACAACTTTTGTTGGATTTGGCTCGTCTTGAAAGACCCACACAGTTGATTGCTGTTTTGTTTCGGAGTCATATGCGTAAATCCATGATTCGTCACCTGTGCAGATGTTATACACAGCCTTTGATGCACCTTTCGCAAATTTTTTCAACATTTCAATGCACCAGTCGACGCGAGCCTTCTTTTGAGCATTGGTCAGGTTATGCGGGATCCAACGGGAACAAATTTTTTTTACGGTCAAATGATCATGTAATATCTTGTTGATGCTAGTCATACTAATGCCCAGAGATGCCTCAATCTCACGGTATGTCACATGACGATCTTGTTTAATCAGTTCACGCACAGCATCGATGTTTTCGGGCACAACGACAGATTTTGGACGGCCTTCACGGATTTCGTCCTGGAGTGAACATCGGCCACGTTTGAATTCATTATACCAGTTTTTTACAGTGCTGTAGGATAGAGCTTCATCGCTATATAATGTATTAAGTTCATTGATGCACTCTTGTCGTGATAATCCACGTCGAAAGTTATAAAAAATAATTGCACGAAAGTGTTCACGGGTCAATTCCATTTTTTACTAGGGAATGCACTTTTCAATTAACTGCAAACAACACTAATCGCACTCAAATGACAAAATGTTGTGGTTGAGGTTATGTTCAACAATGTAAAGTTTACACCGGAAATGTCAGCTGACGCCTGGAAACAGTCAGTGTTGCCAAGGCCAGAAATATAAATAGCAACCCTCGTATATAGCCTCTAATTCAATTCTAACAAAATGGAGGAAATTTTAAAATTGTCCGGTTAATTTAGAATATAATTAACCACTGGTTAATTAACGATAATTATGATTAATACCCAACGGGTTAATTAACATTGTGTCAACATTATCTTATACTAACCACAATTTCCTAGTACATCCTAGTCCTAGTTTGTTGCACCAGCAGACATTACAATCATTTTCTTGGTATATAACCTCAGCATCGCATTCTGTCAAAAAAATATTTTTCTAAAGTACTAAAACAACTATAGAACACGGACAACCTACTGAAGGTATCTGTTTCTCCTTCAGATCCACCAACGTTCAAAATAACGCAAAATAGATACAGTTCGAAGAGAATAGCAAACTTCATGCTTTAATTCTTAATATGTGTTTTTAATAACAAAATGTTAATAGATAACATGTAGTTTTATATACTTGAACTAAATTATCTTCTGTTTTATGGCGTGATGTCGGTGAATCTCGGTCTTACCTTAATGGATACGTGACTATTTGAATTGGCAATATTACTTTTTAATTGGTAATTAAAATTGTTAAATGGCTGTAGAACAAAAAAAACATTTAAAAATACTGTAGATTGAAACTAATAAATGTCTGAACTAATAAACAATTAAGATTTTGTTAGCGATAAAAAAATAGTTAGGTATTAATAACAAAATAAAATACTGTTTTAATATTATTGTTTTAATTCCCTATTGTTTTCTTTTAGTGCTAACACTGCAGTTTTTTTCAGACTATTCATTTGCTTGGTCTTTTTTCTCTTTCTTTTCCTAGTCTTTAACTTATTTTTAATAAATGCTTATTGTAAATTGTATCCCTCCTAATGTTTTACGTGTGTCACAAGAAAAAACAATCATTCTTATAATTATACATTATAAGTATACAAGATATAAAGAAAAAATAATTATTAGAATGATAATTGCTTCTCATACAGGACTATTTTGCTCAAATAAATAAGTAGTATAATTTTCAACAATCGCTGGTCAAATATCCTAGAGATTCGGTCGCGAACTGTCAAGGAAATAACATGCACCGCTTGCGTACTAATTTATGAATCCGTTCTAGGCCATTTTGCTATCGTCAAACTTTAACATAACTTATTTTGAGTTACTAATTTCATAAACGGAATACTTAATACATACATTTAACATCCACTTTATCTTTTAAAAAAACTGACAACAAAACGTCGGAAATCAAGAGCTGTACAGCCACTAACACTTAACTAATAAGTACTTCATCAAGAAAGCAACTATAATTTAGCAATTTTTCTAAGAAATAAATTATCTATTGGATTAGAACCCTGCACGGACCAAAATTTTCAGACCCGGTCAGACTGGGGACAAACTTGACGTGGCTCGAAAAACGGACGGTGACTTCTTGATAGCCCGAGAGATCTAAACAGCCCAAGAAGTCCGAGCGGTCTGACAGAGAAGCCCGAAGGGCCGAGAAGTCCAAAAGGCCTGATGGTCCGTGAGGCCTAAACGGTCCAAAGTAGCTTACGTTCTTAGTACGGGATTAAACTAACGTTGTATATGTAGGTGAAGGTCGAAGTCCACTGGCTCCAAAACAGCTGATATCTGAAACGATCTATTCGTACGCTATTTTTAAAAGAAAAGTCAGAATTGAAACAATAAACAGAGTACAGCGGTCCGGAGTTGCACTGCATTAAAAATTGGTTCAACGCAAACACAAACAAAGGAAAGAAAATGCATAAATAATCATATCAATCAGATAAACAATAAACATTGGCCACAGTAATTATTTAATATACACGAACTAATGGGCAAGCGTCATACACCGTACGCCTGACTTCATGAATGCAAAAACAAAACATTGATAACGCAAAACGTTCGTGGACATTAAATTGCGATCGCTTGTAAAAGGAAGCACACATAAAAAGTAAAAATATTAACGAGATCGTCATCTCCAGGTGTTTTCTCATTTAGCTTTGGATCCAGTTAAATATTTAAATAAACTTTCAAGAAAGGCAAATTCACAAAGATATTAATATCACGGGTTATATAACAAAAGAAACTTTTTATGTGTAAACTATCAAAACAAAGATTAAAATGTTAACTTTCGATCATTCAATCTGAACGTTGTTAAATGGGTAAAACTAATAAATTTCAGCTATTTAACTTTAACTTAACAATCTAACAAAGAGCAGATTTCAACTAAGTAAAACATTATTACAAGATTTTTCACTAATATGAAATGGCGTTACAACAAAGTAATTCATAATTTATTTGTAACCAAAGCGGACTAGTGACAAATCGAAGAAAAATTTACATTGGCAAGCAACCAAATTCAACGCTTGCGAGACGATTTGTGCCAACTTTAGCTCCTTTACAAGATACAAATTTAATGGTGAAAAGGTATCCACATTTGTGGCACAAAGCACATCACTTCACTGCACACTGGTCTACACAAAGTTTTTTTTTTAATAAACTAATACAGTTCATTTCCAGTGACGAAACGACAACTTCACGTACATACTGATACTGTAGATAGAGCTTCGACGGCGGCGTAATTTTTATCTCCTTTAAAATTACATTACAATTCTCGTAGAAGATTCTATGGAACTGTTTAAACACAAGGAACGCTGTAGCAACACAGTGTTATGATATGGAGAGCTCTTTTCCTCTATTTTCCAACTAGCTTTCATTCATGCTGCGTTCATACAAATCATTTTCTACAACTTCTTGAGAAATTGCAAAAAATTATTTTCTCTAATAGTAACGTTTTCTTCATATAACTTAACTCCCTGCCTCATTTATCTACTTCAATATCATATTTTATCTTTACTTATTCATATTAAGGATCATATTTTGACCTTTTCTTTTAATATTATCATTCATATCATTAATTATTTATTATTATTATCATTATTATCCTACTAACTTCATATTCAAATCTTCATAATTATCATCATTTTAATAATACTTCATTAATAATTATTTAACTCATTGTGATTATCTTTAACACATTCATTCAAGCATCATTCATACCTTCTTGTCAAACCTAATACGCAATGTTCCCTATTCTTCTTTGGTTATTTTTGTCAACATTGGCTTCTAATTTTTACTTTAACATTCTCTTGTAGCATTTATTCTAGTTCTTTGATTTTCTTTCTTTTTCTGTATTTGTAATTTCTTTGTTCCTCTCTGACTCCTGATAGTAAATTCTTTAAATGTTTTTTCATTATCATTTTATATTTTTCCATCCTTATTTTGGATTTACTATCTTTCTTAAATATTTTATACCTCGATTCCTTATTTTTCTTTCTAGTCTTATTTTTAGATTTTCTTTTGACTTTGATCCCCTCCAACCTTTTATTTTCCATTGTCATCTTCATTTTGTTTCTTCTTTCCGTTTTTCTTACTTTTCTTAGTTTATTCTGCCAGTTAATAGTACATTTCAATTTTCCTTCATTATTATTATTATTTTGATAGAATTGTTCTTTTTTGTAATTATTCTTTATCTTATTTTTAAGATTTGCCTTTCTTATTGGTAAACTGTTAATTCTTTCTTTTGGATTTATTCGTTTGTGGTTTACTGAGAATTTTGCCATATTTTGAATCCCGCTATCTAATATACAATAATGACTTGGTCCATGATTACCTGCTGTTGATTTCTCTTCAACATTTTTGTTTATTTTTTCTAATTCTATTTTCACGTTCTGCTGATAGTTTTCTTGTTCTTTTTCTTGCTCCTTAATTTTCTCATTTATATCTGCATCCCTTATTTGTAACATGTTGATAATTTCTCCTTGGTGTTTTTCTATTTTCCTACGCATTTCACTATGACATTCATCTTATTATTCACCTCTTCTTGTATTTCACCTCTCATGTTTTTAACAATATTATCCCATCTATTCTCACGATCTTCAAATTTTCTTTTAATTTCTTCAAATCTTTTCTCTTGATTATGATTGATTTCTTCAAATCTTTTAATATTATCTTGTTTCATTTCTTCTAATCTTTTAGTTTGGTCTTCTATTCTTTTAGTTTGGTCTTCAAATCTTTTAGTTTGGTCTTCAAATCTTTTAGTTTGGTCTTCAAATCTTTTA